>JAPZIH010001025.1:32500-73857 GCA_027410445.1 Discoglossus pictus
GGACCTCACGGAATGATATGGAGTGGAACCAAATGGTGTAATTCACGGAATGATATGAAGTGGAACCAAATGGAGGAACTCAAACAATGATATGGTGGGGAACCAAATGGAGGCACTCACATAATGATATGGAGTGGAACTAAATGGAGGCACTCACACAATGATATGGAGTGGAACCAAATGGAGGCACTCACACAATGATATGGAGTGGTACCAAATGGTGGAACTTAAACACTGACATGGAGTGGAACCAAATGGAGGCACTCACACAATGGTATGGAGTGGAACCAAATGGTGGAACTTTAACACTGATATGGAGTGGAACCAAATGGAGGCACTAACACAATGATATGGAGTGGAACCAAATGGTGGAACTTAAACACTGATATGGAGTGGAACCAAATGGAGGCACTCACACAATGATATGGAGTGGAACCAAATGGTGGAACTCACAAAAGAGAGCAAACAATATGAGGTGGAACAAACCGAAATGAAGCATTTAGTGCTCTTACTTGAGAGGCACCAATGCCAGTGACATGATGATGACCTAACCACTGGTCAAGAAGCTTGCTCACGTTCAACCACAAATGATGACTACCCGCCAGCAGAACAGAAGGACCATGCCATGTAATTGGGTTAAATGAACCATGGCCAACTTTATTATACATCAGTTATCAAACATTACTCAACTTTTTTGAATGTACTTGGCCATCATCTGGGCCCATACCCTTCCCAGGCTCCTGGGCCCCTTAGTCTTACTGCTCCCCTCATGTCTTAAGGGCTTTATATGACTCCCCTGTCAACGTGTCTTCTCACCTGGGTGGGGAATCCTGAATGATATCCGGTGTGTGATGTAATTCAGGAAACTCTGCCTTGGCGAGAAGAAGCGCCAGTAGGGGAGCCTTAGGAAGCCCTCAAAAGGTGGGAAAGTGGTGAGTCCAAGGGGGCCAGAGGGGTATGGGTTGAGGTGGGGGGGTTGGCATATGAGTTATGGTGGGGTGCTGGGGGTTTACGGTCTGCGATGGGGTAATAAAATAGCATGCATTCATTACCAACAGGCGTCCTTGTGCCGCCATTTGTGGCACTTGGTCGTACCCAAGATCAATAGTCCCATGGAATGTTGCCAACCAAAGTCATGCTCCACAAAAATAAACCCACCGCGGGTGACCAATAGTAAGACAGTTTGAGTCAAAGAAAAATGGTGGCAGGGGACCCAAAGTGTACTAATGGAAAGGACATGCTTATGGGCTCAGTCCCTGCTAGACCAAAGTGTACTAATGGAAAGGACATGTTTATGGGCTCAGTCCCTATTAGGATCAGTGTACTAATGGAAAGGACATGTTTATGGGCTCAGTCCTACTAGACCCAAAGTGTACTAATGGAAAGGACATGTTTATGGGCTCAGTCCTACTAGACTCAAAGTGTACTAATGGAAAGGACATGTTTATGGGCTCAGTCCCTGCTAGACCAAAGTGTACTAATGGAAAGGACATGTTTATGGGCTCAGTCCCTATTAGGATCAGTGTACTAATGGAAAGGACATGTTTACGGACTCAGTCCTAGACTTATTACCGCGGCAGTCCCAAGAGATCGGCGTCCAAAACCTTCACGAGAAAAAAATCGTACATTTCAATCTTTTTCCCCAAATATATATCCGTCAATGTAATCGCCACGCGAAGGCGGACGTCTTGAGACGTCTCGAGGCAGGAAAAAGATGACAGATTGTGATTTCTTCATGAGATGAATCTTGTAGAGACAATTACCGACAATTTCCAAGGAGCTCGTCTCGGAGGACACAATACATTACTGCGCTTTTATATCTATTTTGCTAAATACTTTATTTTTCACGTTTTTTGACAATTTTGATGTTTTGTTTTTTTTGGGGGTAAAAAAAACACAATAAATATAAAAAAAAGAGACTGTTGAGGTTTTTAAAGGTTCTGGTCATTAGGTCATTTTGCTGCTACATGGGCTTGACCCCTTAACCCATTAAACACATCCTGGTCATTAGGTCACTTTGCTCCTACATGGATCTGACCCTTTAACCCATTAAACACGTTCCTGTCATTAGGTCACTTGGCTTCTACATGGGTCTGACCCTCTAACCCATTAAACATGTCCCAGTCAATAGGTCACTTGGCTCCTACATAGATCTGACCCTTTAAACCCATTAAACACATTCCTGTCATTAGGTCACTTTACTTCTACATGGGCCTGGCCCTTTAACCCATTAAACATGACCAGGTCATTAGGTCACTTGGCTCCTACATAGGACTGACCCTTTAACCCATTAAACATGTCCCGGTCAATAGGTCACTTGGCTCCTACATGGATCTGACCCTTTAACCCATTAAACACGTTCCTGTCATTAGGTCACTTGGCTTCTACATGGGTCTGACCCTTTAACCCATTAAACATGACCAGGTCAATAGGTCATCTGGTTCCTACATGGGACTGATCTCTTAACCCATTAAACATGTCCCGGTCATTAGGTCAGTTGGCTTCTACATGGGTCTGACCCTTTAACCCATTAAATATGACCAGGTCAATAGGTCACCTGGTTCCTACATGGGACTGACCCCTTAACCCATTAAACACGTCCTGGTCATTAGGTCACTTGGTTCCTACATGGAACTGACCCTCTAACCCATTAAACACATACCGGTCATTAGGTCACTTTACTTCTACATGGGCCTGGCCCTTTAACCCATTAAACATGACCAGGTCATTAGGTCACTTGGCTCCTACATAGGACTGACCCTTTAACCCATTAAACATGTCCCGGTCAATAGGTCACTTGGCTCCTACATGGATCTGACCCTTTAACCCATTAAACACATTCCTGTCATTAGGTCACTTGGCTTCTACATGGGTCTGACCCTTTAACCCATTAAACATGACCAGGTCAATAGGTCACCTGGTTCCTACATGGGACTGACCCCTTAACCCATTAAACATGTCCTGGTCATTAGGTCACTTGGCTTCTACATGGGTCTGACCCTTTAACCCATTAAACATGACCAGGTCATTAGGTCACTTGGCTTCTACATGGATCTGACCCTTTAACCCATTAAACATGTCCTGGTCATTAGGTCACTTGGCTCCTACATGGACCTGACCCTTTAACACATTAAACCCATCCGGTCATTAGGTCACTTTGACCCTACATAGGACCGACCCTTTCACCCAATTGGAGTTGGGATACTCAGTTGTGATGTATTTATATTCTGTGCGTATTGATTGTAATTAGCGAGCTCGTTAGAGCAGACACAGTCTTGTGCAGCGAGCCCTCCCTGGAAACGCTAACGAGCAAGCTAACGACGGATCAGACTGTGTGAGTCAGGGCAACTAATCCGAGTGCTTAAATCTATCAGCTCTCTCCCAGAATCCTTTGCTGCTGTCACTGAAACTTCTTATTGGCTCCGCCCAAGTGTGGGCAGGACTGGAAATAAGTGCTTCGGATCGGCTTGGCTGCCATTTTGTTCCCCAGAGGGCAATATGATCAATATGGGTTATATGGAACAATGGGTGAGTTATAATATGGAGCAATGGGAGGAGTTATAGGGAGAAGTTATATGGAGCAATGGGAGGAGTTATAGGGAGAGGTTATATGGAGCAATGGGACGAGTTATAGGGAGAGATTATATGTAGCAATGGGAGGAGTTATAGAGAGAGGTTATATGGAGCAGTGGGAGGAGTTATAAGGAGAGGTTATATGGAGCAGTGGGAGGAGTTATAGAGAGAGGTTATATGGAGCAATGGGTGGAGTTATAGGGAAAGGTTATATGGAGCAATGGGGGGAGTTATAGGGAGAGGTTATATGGAGCAATGGGAGGAGTTATAGGGAGAGGTTATATGGAGCAATGGGAGGAGTTATAGGGAGAGGTTATATGGAGCAATGGGAGGAGTTATAGGGAGAGGTTATATGGAGCAATGGGAGGAGTTATAGGGAGAGGTAATATGGAGCAATGGGAGGAGTTATACAGAGAGGTTATATGTAGCAATGGGAGGAGTTATAGAGAGAGGTTATATGGAGCAGTGGGAGGAGTTATAAGGAGAGGTTATATGGAACAATGGGAGGAGTTACAGGGAGAGGTTATATGGAGCAATGGGAGGCGTTATAGGGAGAGGTTATATGGAACAATGGGAGGAGTTACAGGGAGAGGTTATATGGAGCAATGGGAGGAGTTATACAGAGAGGTTATATGTAGCAATGGGAGGAGTTATAGGGAGAGGTTATATGGAGCAATGGGAGGAGTTATAGGGAAAGGTTATATTGAGCAATGGGGGGAGTTATAGGTAGAGGTTATATGGGACAATGGGATGAGTTTTAGGGAGAGGTTATATGTAACAATGGGAGGAGTTATAGGGAGAGGTTATATGGAGCAATGGGGGGAGTTATAGGGAAAGGTTATATGGAACGATGGGTGAGTTATAGGTAGAGGTTATATGGAGTAATTGGAGGAGTTATAGGGAGAGGTTATATGGAGCAATGGGAGGAGTTATAGGGAGAGGTTATATGGAGCAATGAGAGGCATTATAGGGAGAGGTTATATGGAGCAATGAGAGGCATTATAGGGAGAGGTTATATGGAGCAATGGGAGGAGTTATAGGGAAAGGTTATATGGAGCAATGGGGGGAGTTATAGGTAGAGGTTATATGGGACAATGGGATGAGTTTTAGGGAGAGGTTATATGTAGCAATGGGAGGAGTTATAGGGAGAGGTTATATGGAACAATGGGTAAGTTATAGGTAGAGGTTATATGAAGTAATGGGATGAGTTATATGGAGAGGTTATATGGAGCAATGGGAGGAGTTATAGGGAGAGGTTATATGGAACAATGGGAGGAGTTACAGGGAGAGGTTATATGTAGCAATGGGAGGAGTTATAGGGAGAGGTTATATGGAGCAATGGGAGGAGATATAGGGAGAAGTTACTGTATATGGAGCAATAGGAGGATTTATAGGGAGAGGTTATATGGAGAAATGGGAGGAGTTATAGGGAGAGGTTATATGGAGCAATGGGAGGAGTTATAAGGAGAAGTTATATGGAGCAATGGGAGGAGTTATAGGGAGAGGTTATATGGAGCAATGGGAGGAGTTATAGGGAGAGGTTATATGGAGCAATGGGAGGAGTTATAGAGAGAGGTTATATGGAGCAATGGGAGGAGTTATAGGGAGAGGTTATATGGAGCAATGGGAGGATGTTAAAGGAAGAGGTTATATGGAGCAATGGGGGGAGTTATAGGGAGAGGTTATATGGAGCAATGGGAGGAGTTATAGGGAGAGGTTATTTCTCTCCCTCTCCCCTCACAGTCTCTCTCTCCCTCTCTCTCCTTCTCTCTCCCTCCCTCTTCCTCTCTTTCTCACCTCTCTCCCTCCCTCTCCCCCTTCTCTCTCTACCCCTCTTACTCTCTCTCTCCCTCCCTTTCTCACCTCTCTCACTCTCTCTCTTCTCTCTCCCTCCCTCTTCCTCACTCTCTCCCTCTCTCTCTCCCTCTCTCCCTCCCTCTCCCCCTTCTCTCTCTACCCCTCTTACTCTCTCTCTCACTCCCTTTCTCACCTCTCTCACTCTCTCTCTTTCTCTCTCTCCCTCTCACCCCTTCTCTATCCCCATCCCCCCATTCCCCCACTCTCTCTCTTCTCTCTCCCTCCCTCTTCCTCACTCTCTCCCTCTCTCTCTCCCTCTCTTTCTCACCTCTCTCCCTCCCTCTCCCCTTCTCTCTCTACCCCTCTTACTCTCTCTCTCCCTCCCTTTCTCACCTCTCTCACTCTCTCTCTTTCTCTCTCTCCCTCTCACCCCTTCTCTCCCCCCCCATTCCCCCACTTTCTCTCTTCTCTCTCCCTCCCTCTTCCTCACTCTCTCCCTCTCTCTCTCCCTCCCTTTCTCACCTCTCTCACTCTCTCTCTTCCTCTCTCTCCCTCTCACCCCTTCTCTCCCCCCCCCATTCCCCCACTCTCTCTCTTCTCTCTCCCTCCCTCTTCCTCACTCTCTCCCTCTCTCTCTCCCTCTCTTTCTCACCTCTCTCACTCTCTCTCTTTCTCTCTCTCCCTCTCACCCCTTCTCTCTCCCCATCCCCCAATTCCCCCACTCTCTCTCTTCTCTCTCCCTCCCTCTTCCTCACTCTCTCCCTCTCTCTCTCCCTCTCTTTCTCACCTCTCTCCCTCCCTCTCCTCTTCTCTCTCTACCCCTCTTACTCTCTCTCTCTCTCCCTCCCTTTCTCACCTCTCTCACTCTCTCTCTTTCTCTCTCTCCCTCTCACCCCTTCTCTCTCCCCATCCCCCCATTCCCCCACTCTCTCTCTTCTCTCTCCCTCCCTCTTCCTCTCTCTCTCCCTCTCTCTCTCCCTCTCTTTCTCACCTCTCTCCCTCCCTCTCCCCCTTCTCTCTCTACCCCTCTTACTCTCTCTCTCCCTCTCTTTCTCACCTCTCTCACTCTCTCTCTTTCTCTCTCTCCCTCTCACCCCTTCTCTCTCCCCCTCCCCCCCGTTCCCCCACTCTCTCTCTTCTCTCTCCCTCTCTCCCACTCTATATACCCACTAGAGTCCTTGGCTCCTCCGTACTGGACATGATCTATGATGCATAAACAGCTAATTGAAAGGTCAGATCTCTCTAACGAGCATCGATGGGCACTGAGGACGCTCTCCCTCCGTGACCTCCTTCTCTCTCAAGTCTTAAATTAAATTAGTGTCAGAGACATTTCACTCAATCCCATGATCCACCACCGCACCTAATCCACTAATCACGTCCCTGTTAACTCTCTAAACATATCCCTATCATTAGGTCACGTGGCCCCTCCATGGGACTGACCCTTTAACCCATTAATGATGTCCCCATCCTTAGGTCACATGACCCCTACATCCCACCGACCCTCAGTACGAGAAGACGATCCGACCGTTCCTTTTCGTAACCACCACAACCCCTCCGAGAGATGTCGGATGATTGGACCCATTTACTTTCCATTGTTCCCATTTAGTGTTCCCATAAATTATCCAGAGTTCGGAAGTTCCCTCTAAGTACGGCACATTCCATCCCATCAATTTTGAATGATTTCGTCATTAGGAAAAGATTTTGCCGGCGTTCCATTTAATATTTTATGAAAACCTCCCGCCAATTTGCTAGAACATTCCAAACCCTCCGAGATCATTTCGATTAAGAATGTTTTATTTTTAGATCCCCTCGAGGGGGAACGGTCTTTCCCCTGTACCATTGCGTTAAAACTTTGCTCGTCTAAACCTTTTACACTATGTAAAATTGGCATAACAGTAGTCTCCGATCTCCGAGCTAATTAAATGTCTTCTTGGCTCACGGTTGAGTTGACTTGGACCTCAACTTGAGTTTTCTTGAGTTCTTATTTATTATTCTTTAATAATTTTAGTATATATTTCTACTTCTATTTCTTAAGACCTTACATTTTGAGTTATAAGCATTGTTTTTTAACCAGTTAAGTACCAGTTGGCCAATCTAGTCTTTCCATTTGATCAACTTCATGGTTGACTTGGTCGGACCTCAACTTGAGTTTGCTTGAATTCTTACTCTGTAATTCTTTGTAGTATATATTTCTATTTATGTTATTTATTTCCTTTTCTTAAGACCTTACATTTTGAGTTATCAACATAGATTTGGATGGCAGTTGAGTACCAGTTGGCCAGTCTAGTCTTTCCATGTTTTCTACCTCATGGTTGACTTGATGTGACCTCAACTTGAGTTTTCTTGAGTTCTTATTCATTATTCTTTAGTCATTTTTGTATATATTTCTACTTCTATTTCTTAAGACCTTACATTTTGAGTTATAAGCATTGGTTTTTAACCAGTTAAGTACCAGTTGGCCAATCTAGTCTTTCCATTTGATTTACTTCATGGTTGACTTGGTCGGACCTCAACTTGACTTTGCTTGAGTTCTTATTTATTATTCTTTAATAATTTTAGTATATATTTCTACTTCTATTTCTTAAGACCTTACATTTTGAGTTATAAGCATTGGTTTTTAACCAGTTAAGTACCAGTTGGCTAATCTAGTCTTTCCATTTGATCAACTTCATGGTTGACTTGGTCGGACCTCAACTTGACTTTGCTTGAATTCTTACTCTGTAATTCTTTGTAGTATATATTTCTATTTATGTTATTTATTTCCTTTTCTTAAGACCTTACATTTTGAGTTATCAACATAGATTTGGATAGCAGTTGAGTACCAGTTGGCCGGTCTAGTCTTTCCATTTTATCTACCTCATGGTTGACTTGATGGAACCTCAACTTGAGTTTTCTTGAGTTCTTATTTATTATCCTTTATTAATTCTAGTATGTATTTCTACCTCTATTATTATTCTATTTCTTAAGACCTTACCTTTAGAGTTATCAAGATTGATTTTGATGGCAGATAAGAACCAATTGACCAATTTAGTCTTTCCATTGTATCTACTGCATGGTTGACTTGATGGGACCTCAACTTGACTTTGCTTGAATTCTTACTCTGTAATTTTTTGAAGTATATATTTATTTATATAATTTTTATGTATTTCCCTTTCTTAAGACCTTACATTTCGAGTTAACATAGATTTGGATGGCAGTTGAGTACCAGCTGGCCAATCTAGTCTTTCCATTTTATCTACTGCAGGGTTGACTTGATGGACCTCAGCTTGAATTCTTATTCCGTAATACTTTTCAATATATATTTATATTTCTATTATTTATTTAATTTACATTTTTAATTATCAACATTGATTTTGATGGTAGATAAGAACCAGTTGACCTATGCAGACTTTCCATTTTATCTACTGTATGGTTGACTTGGTGGGATCTCAACCTGAGTTTGTTTCAATTATTTTTCTACAATTCATTTTCTTATATATCTCTTTTTATGTTGTCTATTTCCATATCTTAAGAATTACATTTTGCGTTGGTTTTGAACCAGTTGGCCAATCTACTTTTTCCATTTGATCTACTTCATGGTTGACTGAACTTGATTCTTATCCTATAAATCTTTCGAACAAATTTATTTTTTCTATGTTCTTGAGATCCTTAAGCTACACCTTAATTTAGAAACTTAAATATTATTGAGGGTTAAGAACCAATTGTCCATCCTAGTCTTTCCATATTATCTACTGCATGGCCGATTGGTCGGACCTCAACTTGAGTTTGCTTGAGTTCTTATTCTGTAATTCTTTTTTTATTTTTATTTTTATGTTTTGCGTTATAGGCATTGACTTTGACACCAATTAAGAACCATTTGGTCAATCTAGTCTTTCCATTTGATCTACTTCATGGTTGACTGAACTGGATTTTCCACCATAACTACTCCATTTTCTGCACTAATTGAAATCTATTTTTGGCCACGGTTGATTTAGTTGGACCTCAGCTGGCGTTCTTAGCTGTTTGTAGAGTTTCCTGACTTGAGAGCTTACACTTTGATTTAGAGGCTTTGACATCAGATATGAGCCAGTTGGGAGATCTAGTCTTTGCATTTTATTTACTGAATGGTGGACCACCCAAGCCCACCCCTGGCACCCAAGTTGTGAGAGGAGCATTTCTCGCATGCAGGAGCAGCCATGGGGGTCTTGGAGAGGGGGCGAGTAGCGCCAGTTGGGCTAAAGTCGAGAGGACACCCAGCTGGGGATGTGTCTGGAGAGGAAGGAAAGTCTGCATAGGAACCTGGAATGTTGGAACTATGACAGAAGTGCTGTGGTCCACAGGGTCACTGAGAGTCGGAAATGACTGAACGTCTAAACAACAACAACAACCCTTCTCTTTTTGGTGCTCTTTCGAGATGGTCTCACCTCAATGTATTTCCACTTAAATTCTTATCCTATATGTATTTCCTGGATTCTGTTGACTTCCTCGTCATAAGAGGTTACTACACCAGTTATGAACCAGTTGGCCAACCAAGACTTTCCTCAACGTTACGAGATTATGACACTAGTTATGAACCAGTTAGCCAACCAAGACTTTCCGCAAAGTTACGAGATTATGACTCTAGATATAAACCAGTTGGCCAACCAAGACTTTCCTCAAAGTTACGAGGTTACCAACTGGCGAGCCAAGACTGTCCAAAAATGGTGGTTGTCAATTGGGAAAATATAACATCAAATACTAACAAATTTATGAAGCCATTAGTATTCGAACATCTTAATAAATGCAATTCTACATATGCACCAGCTGACGCCATCTATATGAATATATTATCATAAAACGATTAATATATCCTACTACAGAATGTGGATTTTGACATTTGCCGGGAATGTTAATTGTGCATTTATCGTTTTTTTCTCAGAAACCTACAAGTGTGGCAAAAAATGACTAAAATATCTTTGTTTTTCATGCTACAAACTGACGGGATAATTTAATAGCAATTATATCTTTAGCGCATTTACATGCTCGGAAATATGGTCTGTATTTCAGAATCGCAAATGTGTTTAATTTAAGAATTCTCATTAAAAATACAATTTGTCACTTCTCTCTTGGCTGAATCAAATTATAATGTATTTAATACGTCTAATATTGGAAAGAGAGACCTGTGTGGTTTGGAAGGACGAAGAAGAAACCATTAAGGTTTGGAAAAGCGTTGGTATTGTTCAATATAATCTGAAATAAAATGATGAGAATATATATATATATATATATATATATATATATAGTATATTTTTATAAAAAAAAACTCTTTAACTCTTTATGATGATTTGTCCCTCAAGATTTTTTTCTAAAATACATTATATTTATCCCAAAAAGTCCTGCAGAGATTCCTCCAGAATCCTTCAATAGTTTGAATAATGATGATCCCACCGCTGCCACCAATTTAGTTGAAGGGGAAACAAAAGCACCTAATTAGTGAAAATATCCTATGATTAAGCCTCCTAAAGAGTTATTATTTGTGCCCATCCACCCTCTACCATATATATATATATATATATATATATATATATATATATATATACAAACACATATATACCAGTATATACCAGTGTAGCATGTAGCTTACAAAAACAGCGCTAATCGCCTAAGTGCTCGCCTGCAGTGCTCATCACCTAACTCGTATGCGCCACGCAAAGTGTGACGACGTCTCGCAGTTTGACAACTATTATATGTGATATTTATAATTATATAAATAAAAATATATAAAGTAAAAATATAAATAATGAAAAAAATATCTAGAATTGGAAAAATGTTAAAATATTTAATCTTGCTAATGATTTGAAATCAAATTTTGAATATTAAATATATATATATATATATATATACACAGTATATATATATATATATATATATATATATATATATATATATATATATATATATATATATATATATATATATATGTATATCCTCTTCTATATTGCTAACTTGTCATGTTTAGGAGGCTTGTGTACCTGAATTAAGATGTGAGCTATATCATGTAGGATCATAGGATCACCCAAGATGGTCATAGCAGAGAGGTCAGATAAATTGCGGTCCACTGGAGAAGGAACTGGCAACCCACTCCAGTATCTTTGCAAAGAAAGCCGTACAGATAAGCACAACTAGACACAAGATGTGCCTGATATGTTGTGGTCCTTGGGGTCACGGAGAGTTGGACATGACTGATTGACACACACCTATATATATATGCATATATATTTATAGCATCTAAAATTGTAAAAAAAAATGAAACTAATAATTAATATATGATAATAAATCAATATAGACATTGTATTAAAACAATAAGAAAAAAATATAAAAAATATATAAAAAAAATATTAAGCTGTTTAATATTAAATGATATTCTACATAATAATTTGTAATTAATTATATATATTATTGGTAATATTTCCCATAATACTCTTGTTTTTCCCATTGACGGTCAGGGTGCCGGTGTCGAGCCTTGACGAGCCGGGCCGGATAACGAGCGGGTCCCAGACTAATTAGCTGCACATTGTATGCCGCGCGTCTCATTTTCTGGCATTAGTCGTCCTGATTAAACTGTAAATTGGAGGCCGGGCGGCACCGCTTTGTTCTGTGATCAATAAGCCTGATTAGGCCATAAATGAGGCGCCGGCCGCCCGCCTCCCACCTATTATACTATAATCTCCTCGCGGCAAATTGTGTAATCACTGTCAGTGTATGACAGTATAAGGAGGTTATTATTGTGTTACAGGTGAGAAAGAGACTCGTGAGGTTTGGACACCATATTATGCACTTAGCGCCAATCATAGAATGTCTACTTATGGGTAATTTAGTGAGACGAAAGGATTTTGGGAGTTGAGACTGGATCTCCAAAAGGATATTAATAAATTAGAGATAATTCAACAGAGGGCGGCTAATAGAGGGCGGCTAGTACAGGGCGGCTAATACAGGGTGGCTAAAACAGGATGGCTAGTACAAGGTGGCTAAAACAGGGCGGCTAGTACAGGGTGGCTAGTAGAGGGTGGCTAAAACAGGGCGGCTAGTACAGGGTGGTTAGTAGAGGGTGGCTAAAACAGGGCGGCTAGTACAGAGTGACTAAATGAGGACCCTCTGAAGACCCCAGTCAGACCCCTAAATATTGTATCCAGTTCTGAGACCGGATCTCCAAAAGGATATTAATAAATTAGAGATAATTCAACAGAGGGCGGCTAATAGAAGACGGCTAGTACAGGGCGGCTAATACAGGGTGGCTAAAACAAGACGGCTAGTGCAAGGCGGCTAAAACAGGGTGGCTAGTACAGGGTGGCTAATACAGGATGGCTAAAACAGGACGGCTTGTACAAGGCGGCTAAAATAGGGCGGCTAGTACAGGGTGGTTAGTAGAGGGTGGTTAAATAGGGCGGCTAGTACAGAGTGTCTAAATGAGGACCCTCTGAAGACCCTAGTCAGACCCCTAAATATTGTATCCAGCTCTGACACTGGATCTCCAAAAGGATATTAATAAATTAGAGATAATTCAACAGAGGGCGGCTAATAGAGGGCGGCTAGTACAGGGCGGCTAATACAGGGTGGCTAAAACAGGACGGCTAGTACGGCGGGTAAAACAGGGCGGCTAGTACAGGGCGGCTAATACAGGGTGGCTAAAACAGGACGGCTAGTACAGGGTGGTTAGTAGAGGGTGGCTAAACAGGGTGGCTAGTACAGAGTGACTAAATGAGGACCCTCTGAAGACCCTAGTCAGACCCCTAAATATTGTATCCAGCTCTGACACTGGATCTCCAAAAGGATATTAATAAATTAGAGATAATTCAACAGAGGGCGGCTAATAGAGGGCGGCTAGTACAGGGCGGCTAATACAGGGTGGCTAAAACAGGATGGCTAGTACAAGGCGGCTAAAACAGGGCGGCTAGTACAGGGCGGCTAATACAGGGTGGCTAAAACAGGGCGGCTAGTACAGGGTGGCTAGTACAAGGCGGCTAAAACAGGGCGGCTATTACAGGGTGGCTAGTAGAGGGTGGCTAAAACAGGGCGGCTAGTACAGAGTGACTAAATGAAGACCCTCTGAAGACCCCAGTCAGACCTCACCTAAATATTGTATCCAGTTCTGAGACCAAATAATAATAATAACAATACAAAATAATACACAAACATGCAGACTGATACACATAGGCACAATAATATATACTGTTATACATACATACACAAACAAACACACTAATACACACACACATACGATAATGTCCCCATTTCCCGTCTGTAACCTTGGCGCCTGACCGCCTCTCCACGCCGCGTGGACATAACTGCCCCCTAAGTCTCCGGACGCACGATGTACGCTCACTAATGTGCGCTTTACGAGCTCCGGATCATCGGGGCACATTAATTGCATTCTGGCTGATTAATATCTCCGGTCTTGGACACAACAAGACGCTCATAAGAAGCCTCATTAACTTGTCAGATAAATGTCGTTACTCCGAGGCCTTAATTACAGGTATTGAGGTGGGAACCAGGGACGGCGGCAAATTAACCTCTTGGGCACCGGGCACAAATGCCAGAGAAGTCATCGGAACCAACGGAAGACGATCCTTCAAGGACTTACGAAGAGAGCTTGGCTTCGGTGGTAAGGGTTAAAAAAGAAAGGTATGAACCAGGTGACTTACTACAGGGGTGCTAGGTATCAACCAGGTGACTTACTAGAGGGGTGCCAGGTATGAACCGGGTGACTTACTAGAGGGGTGCCAGGTATGAACCGGGTGACTTACTAGAGGGGTGCCAGGTATGAACCGGGTGACTTACTAGAGGGGTGCCAGGTATCAACCAGGTGACTTACTAGAGGGGTGCCTGGTATCAACCAGGTGACTTACTAGAGGGGTGCCAGGTATGAACCGGGTGACTTACTAGAGGGGTGCCAGGTATGAACCGGGTGACTTACTAGAGGGGTGCCAGGTATGAACCGGGTGACTTACTAGAGGGGTGCCAGGTATCAACCAGGTGACTTACTAGAGGGGTGCCAGGTATCAACCTGGTGACTTACTAGAGGGGTGCCAGGTATGAACCGGGTGACTTACTAGAGGGGTGCCAGGTATGAACCGGGTGACTTACTAGAGGGGTGCCAGGTATCAACCAGGTGACTTACTAGAGGGGTGCCAGGTATGAACCGGGTGACTTACTAGAGGGGTGCCAGGTATGAACCGGGTGACTTACTAGAGGGGTGCCAGGTATGAACCGGGTGACTTACTAGAGGGGTGCCAGGTATCAACCAGGTGACTTACTAGAGGGGTGCCAGGTATCAACCAGGTGACTTACTAGAGGGGTGCCAGGTATGAACCGGGTGACTTACTAGAGGGGTGCCAGGTATGAACCGGGTGACTTACTAGAGGGGTGCCAGGTATGAACCGGGTGACTTACTAGAGGGGTGCCAGGTATCAACCAGGTGACTTACTAGAGGGGTGCCAGGTATCAACCAGGTGACTTACTAGAGGGGTGCCAGGTATGAACCGGGTGACTTACTAGAGGGGTGCCAGGTATGAACCGGGTGACTTACTAGAGGGGTGCCAGGTATCAACCAGGTGACTTACTAGAGGGGTGCCAGGTATCAACCAGGTGACTTACTAGAGGAATGCCATGGAGGAAAAAGAGGGGTGCCAGGAATCAATCAGGTGACTTACTAGAGGGGTGCCAGGTATCAACCAGGTGACTTACTAGAGGGGTGCCAGGTATCAACCAGGTGACTTACTAGAGGGGTGCCAGGTATAAACCCGGTGACTTACTAGAGGGGTGCCAGGTATCAACCAGGTGACTTACTAAAGGGGTGCCGGGTATCAACCAGATGACTTACTAGAGGGGTGCCAGGTATCAAGCAGGTGACTTACTAGAGGGGTGCCATGGAAGAAAAAGAGGGGTGCCAGGTATCAACCAGGTGACTTACTAGAGGGGTGCCAGGTATCAACCAGGTGACTTACTAGAGGGGTGCCAGGTATCAACCAGGTGACTTACTAGAGGGGAGCCAGGTATCAACCAGGTGACCTACTAGAGGGTTGCCAGGTATCAACCAGGTGACTTACTAGAGGGGTGCCAGGTATCAACCAGGTAACTTACTAAAGGGGTGCCAGGTATTAACCAGGTGACTTACTAGAGGGGTGCCAGGTATCAACCAGGTGACTTACTAGAGGGGTGCCAGGTATCAACCAGATGACTAACTAGAGGGGTGCCAGGTATCAACCAGGTGACTTACTAGAGGGGTGCCAGGTATCAACCAGATGACTAACTAGAGGAGTGCCAGGTATCAACCAGGTGACTTACTAGAGGGGTGCCAGGTATCAACCAGGTGACTTACTAGATGGGTGCCAGGTATCAACCAGATGACTTACTAGGGGGCACCAGATACGAACAGGTGCCAGGTATGAATCAGATGAGATACTAGTTGGGGTGCCAGGTATGAACTAGGTGACATTCTAGAGGGGTGCTAGGTATGAACCAGGTGACTTACTAGAAGGCCAGAGGTACAACCCAGGCCCTATATTTGAAATTATTCCACACGAGCTCTTATTACCATGGTGTCACCCCATAGCCTCATTCCTAATTTGCTATGCATTGAATGTGCTCTCTCTCTGGCGCGTTTCGCGGTCTGGGCAGTTGCACGAGTAGCCTGCATTATGCAGTCTCCTTAGTTAATTGTTCATTCTTCCCAGCACTGCACACAGATCTCGGAGTCTGTGGAAAGCAACAAGAACATTAAATCCTACCGGCTTCAGTCGTCTGCACCTTCTGTACTGCTCATCTCCTTAATATCTACTTAAAATCACTTATATTTATTCAAAAAATATCTTTATTAAGCTTAAAAGCTCTGTTTTTACTAACTAAAATCTTACAGTTTCTTCCCTCTGCGGCTCATCAATACAGTGTACTAAGCACAGCGTGTGCAGTGTCTCGAAGTGACCAATTAGTGACAACATTCTGCAACATGCTGCTTGAGAGAGGTCACTGACAGGCTTATTTAAAACACTGCACTTCAAAGTCTGTGTATTCAGGAGCTGCATGAGCTACAGAGGGCAGACCCATACAGAGAATATTTGTATGATTATAGGTAGTAAAACATAGCTGATAAACAAATTTAAAAAATAAAGTATATATATGTTAAGCATATGAAAGCATGGTAAGGACTCTGATTGGCTAAAAATATTATAGGATTCATGGAGTTGTCGTTCAGCAAGGGTGGTAATGTTGACAGTAAAATGCTTGACATACATGTATAAGTAGTTGTTATCCCAAAAAAGTCACCTTCCAACACAAAATATGCACCTGTCCTATTATCCCATACGCGTTTCGCCCTCCAATGTCAACCCTTAACATGGAGTTGCCATTCAGTGGGCATGGTAACACTTGAAACAGATGTATAAGTAATAGGTTAATACTATTTTGCACAGAGTCCCCTCCTAACATAAAATCCCCATCTACACTATTTCTTATCCCATACACGTTTTGCTCTTTAGGCGACATTCTAATGTTAACCTTTCCCATGTAGTTGACACTCAGCAGGGGTGGTAATGCTGATAGCAAATTGCTTGTATAAGTATATAAGTGTATAAGTAGTAGTCGACTACTATTTTGTACAGAACCCCCTCCCATTAGAAAACATGTACCTGCTCTATTTCTTACCCGATACGCGTTTCGCTCTACTATGTCAACACTTCCCATGGATTTGCCATTTAGTACCATCCCGGTAATACTTAGAACAGATCTATAGGTAATAGTTTAATACTATTTTGTACAGAGTCCCCTCCTAACACAAAATCAGCACCTGCCCTAGTTCTTATGCCATACACGTTTCTCTCTTTGGGCGAGATTCCAATGACAACCTTTCCCATGTAGTTGCCATTCAGCAGAGGTGGTAATACTGACAGCAAAATGCTTGGAACAGATGTATTAGTAGTAGTTGAATACTATTTTGTACAGAACCCCCTCCCAATACAATACATGCATCTGCCCTAATTCTTAACCCATACGCGTTTCGCTCTTTGGATGACGTTCCAATGTCAATCTTTCCCAGGCAGTTTGGAACAATGTTTGGAACAGATTTATAAGTAGTAGTTAACTACTATTTTATACAGACCCCTACCCAACTTAAAATACGCACCTATCTCTTACCCCATACGTGTTTCACCTTCCGGGTGACTTTCCAATGTCAACCCTTCCCATGTAATGGCCAGGGGTGGTGATCCTGAGAGCATCATGATAGGAACAGATGTATAAGAGATATAGGTAGTAGTTGACTGCTACTTGGAAAGACTCACCTCTCAACACAAAATATGCACCTGCCCTATTTCTTATGCCATATACTTTTCGCCATCATGATGACGTTCCAATGTCAACCCTTCCCATGTAGTTCAGCAGGGGTGGTAATACTGACAGCAAAATCCTTGGAGCAGATGTATAAGCAGTCTTTGACTACTATTTTATACAGAGCCCCCTCTCATTACAAACTATGCATCTGGCCTATTTCTTACCCCATACGCGTTTCACCATCATGATGACGTTCTAATGTTAATTCTTCCAATGTAGTTGCCATACCGAAGGAGTGGTAACGCTTATATCATGGTACATAGAACATATGTATAAGTAGTAAGTTAATAGTATTTTGTCCCCACTCCCAACACAAAATGTGCACCTGCCCTATTCCTTATCCCATACGCGTTTCTCCCTTTGGGTGAAGTTCTAAAGTCCACCCTTTCCATGCAGTTGCCATTCTATAGAGGTGGTAATCCTGACAGCCAAAATACCCAGAGCAGATTTTTAAGTAGTAGTTGACAACTATTTTGTACAGAACCCCCTCCCAACACAAAATACGCACTTGCCCTATTCCTTATCCCATACGCTTTTCGCCCTCTGGGTGAAGTTCCAATGTCAACCTATCCCAATGTAATTTTTCCGAAAGCTTTTTGCGGCTGGCCTGACCTGTTTTACCCCTCTCTCATGCTTCTTCCACATGATTACTGTTCGCTCCGATTGTCCCAAAACAAGGTCATGTCCCCTCGTTCCTGGCGGCGAAACGTATAATGTAGGTTAATGTTGCCTAGAAGCCGGCAGGTTTTTTTTCTCTTTATTTTTTTAAGGTCCATTTCTTGTTTGCTTTCCATCGTTCCCAATGGTCTGAAATAGAAGAAAAGATAGAGCAGACCCAGATAAATATTTTATATTCTGAATTTAATAGCGATAGAGCTAGAATCCCAGGCCAGGGCCTCACAACACCCGGCTAAAAGGATCCGGCCCATTTACACCAGCGCCATTTATATTTAATAAGGAGATGCTCGGGCCATCCTCACAGCCAAAAAGGGATTTATTATGAAGTGACTAAGAGGTTTCTATACCTTGTCCTAAGAACTTGCAGTCTGTTTATGTAATATAGACTAACCATAAGAGCGTGCAATCTGGTTTTATTGGGTGCTGAGATAATAGCACTGAGATATAATAATACACATATATAATACCTGATTACGTCCGCCTCCGCCTATACAAACCCTCATCCTGCTGGCACAGTGATGGAGCCAAGTTCACAACACCAGAGAGAGAAGAACTAAATGTGGGCAACGAGGTGTGAAGAGAATCAGTGGAGTGGAAGCTCAGAAACAATTAGGAGAATCCCCTACAGAGAGAGGGTGGAGGGAGTAACCCTGTGTGTACCACAGCTCGTCAAAACATGCCAAACTAATGTCGGATGGGACTGACCCTTTAATATGTCATTAAACATGTCCCTGTCATTATGGGGTTCCCTGGTGGTCCAGTGGTTAGGTTTCAGTGCTTTCACTGCTGCGACCTTGGTTCGATTCCAGTCAGGGAACCAAGAGGTCACACTACCCTGAAGCCATGCAGGCTTGTGCATGGTCAGTACTTGGATGGGAGATCACCAGGAGCTGTATATTGTGGCCCACTGCAGAAGGAACTGACAACCCACTCCAAGATCTCTATGAATACCAAGTGGATAAGCATGGTGTGTTGCAGTCCATGAGGTCATGTAAAGTCAGACATGACTGAGAGGCACAAACACAACATACTTAGGTCACTTTGCTCCTATATGGGACTGACCCTTTAACCCATTAAACACATGACCCTGACCGTTCAATAATCCATAAAGCACGTCCGTCCCCGCCATTAGGTCACTCAGTTCCTACATGACCTTGACCCTTTAACCCATTAAACATATCCCTGTCATTAGGTCAGTTGGCTCCTCCATGACGGTGACCCTTTAATAACTCATGAAACACGTCCCAGTCATTAGGTCACTTTGCCCCTACATGGGACTGACCCTTTAACCCTTTAAACACATCCCTGTCATTAGGTCAATTGGCTCCTCCATGACCCTGACCCTTTAATAAGTCATGAAACATGTCCCAGTCATTAGGTCACTTTGCCCCTACACGGGAATGACCTTTTAATAACCCATAAAATATCCTGCCATCAAGTCACTCAGTTTCTACATGACCCTTTAACCCATTAAACACATCCCTGTCATTAGGTCAGTTGGCTCTTCCATGACCCTGACCCTTTAATAACTCATGAAACACATCCCAGTCATTAGGTCACTTTGCCCCTATATAGGACTGACCTTTTAATAACCCATAAAATATGTCCCTGCCATTAGGTCACTCAGTTCCTACATGACCCTGACCCTTTAACCCATTAAACACATCCCTGTCATTAGGTCAGTGTGCTCCTCCATGACGGTGACCCTTTAATAACTCATGAAACACGTCCCAGTCATTAGGTCACTTTGCCCCTACATGGGACTGACCCTTTAACCATTTAAACACATCCCTGTCATTAGGTCAATTGGCTCCTCCATGACCCTGACCCTTTAATAACTCATGAAACACGTCCCAGTCATTAGGTCACTTGTCCCTACACGACACTGACCTTTTAATAACCCATAAAATATGTCCCTGCCATTAGGTCACTCAGTTCCTACATGACCCTGACCCTTTAACCCATTAAACACATCCCTGTCATTAGGTCAGTTGGCTCTTCCATGACCTTGACCCTTTAATAACTCATGAAACACGTCCCAGTCATTAGGTCACTTTGCCCCTACATGGGACTGACCCTTTAACCCTTTAAACACATCCCTGTCATTAGGTCAGTTGGCTCTTCCATGACCCTGACCCTTTAATAACTCATGAAACACGTCCCAGTCATTAGGTCACTTTGCCCCTACATAGGACTGACCTTTTAAAACCCATAAAATATGTCCCTGCCATTAGGTCACTCAGTTCCTACCTGATCCTTTAACCCATTAAACACTAACACTGCTAATGGTTCTCTCTCCCGCTCGCTCCCACTCTCTCTCTCTCCCGCTCGCTCCCACTCTCTCTCTCTCTCTCTATGCTAATGGCTCTCTCCTCGTTGCCTCTCTGCAGACAAATGAATGTTCTCGGAGCCTTTTCTTTGGGGGACGTATGTTATTTAAATATATTGTCTTTATATCTCTATTAACAGACGCAGCAATTGTAGAAGCGAGCTCTCCGAGGCTGCCCGTGGAGAGGCTTTAACAACACACTTACATTTCTTAATGCACAAACCCTGGTGCGCCTCCGAACTATATTATATCGCTAGCTAATATTGTTGCTAAAATACACATTTTGGAATTTTTCCTAGAATGTATCGCTAGGCCTAAATATATCACAAATGACAATGCAACTATAGTCTACTCAGTAGATAAACAACTTTGCCCAGATGTCATAACACCATTGTATAATATAGTCCTTTCCTTGGCCAGTCAACTGTGATGACATTGGGTCAAGACATTATCATGTCCAGTCATAATCGTGCCATGGTGCATAGGATCATGAAGCGCTGGACACATAGTCCCTACATTGGTTGGTCAACTGTAAGGACATTAGGTCAAGTCTTTATCATGTCCAGTCATAACCATCAACTCTCTGGTCACTGATGTCCCTCAAAATGCCATGTGTCAAGAGTAGCTATCAAGACTTGGCAGGTCCACTGTGGTGACATCGGGTCAAGACTTTATCATTAAAGGTAACTCTCTGGCTTTTGATGTCCCACATAATGTCAAGAGTAACTACCAAGACTCTATAGCAAAGTCCTCTGGTGGGCAGGTCAACTGTGATGGCATTGGGTTAAGCCTTTATCGTCTCCAGTGGTAACCTTTAACTCTCTGGTTCTTGAAGTCCCACACAATGCCATGTGTCAAGAGTAGCTTCCATGACTCTTTAACATAGTCCTTTCCGTGGCCGGTCAACTGTAAGGACATTAGGTCAAGCCTTATTGTCTCCAGTCATAACAGTTAACTGTCTGGTTCTTGATGTCCCACACAATGACTATAACATAGCCCTTTCCTTGGCCGGTCAACTGTAAGGACATTAGGTCAAGCCTTATTGTCTCCAGTCATAACAGTTAGCTGTCTGGTTCTTGATGTCCTATGCAATGCATGTGTCAAGAGTGACTACCAAGACTCTATAACATAGTCCTTTGCTTGGCAGGTCAACTGTGATGATATTGGGTCAAGCCTTTATCGTCTCCAGTGGTAACTTTTAACTCTATGGTTCCTGATATCCCACACAATGCCATGTGTCAAGAGTAGCTTCCATAACTCTTTAACATAGTTCTTTCCTTGGGCAGTCAACTGTGATGACATTAGGTAAAGCCTTTATCGTCTCTAGTCGGAATCGCTAACTATGTGGTTCTAGATCTCCCACCCAATGTCAAGAGTAGCTACCATGACTCTATAACATATGAGAACTGCTTTGCTGAGACCATGGTCTAGGTGTCCTCTTGTTATGATAATTTCATTGCTTTGTTTCAACATGTCCAATAATTTCTCTCCATTCCGCTCCATTCTTGACATTGAGCCATAACACCATTTTCTCAAACTCTATAACATAGTCTTTTACTTGGCGGGTCAACTGTGATGACATTGGATCAAGCTTTATCATGTCCATTTGTAAGATTTAACTCTCTGGTACTTGATGTCCCACACAATGCATATAAGAAGACTAACTACCAATGACTCTACAACATACAAGAACTGACTTGCCAAGACCATGGACTGGGTGTCCTCATGGTTTGACATATGAAGAACATTGCCATTGCCTTTTGTCAACATGTCCAAGAATTCCTCTCCATTCCTTTCCATTATTGTTTGACATTTCCAAGAGTCCAACATTACACCATCTCATACGTTGTGTCCCTTCTATGTACTGTATATCTTGACTTCTTCTCAGTATGACCATCCTGTGACCATGGTTGCTACAACATCACATCAAGATATATTGCTCAGCACCGCTATTAACCATAACGTATGCAAAAGTGGCTACTAGATCCCGAGTCACGACTTCTCAACAGTCAATTTGACATAATGGTACCCATAATGACAACCCAACAACATGTCTGGGAGCTCTGTATGTCCAAATGTAAGTTGAGAAGTAGAGTCATAAAGTTACCCCATAACAGTTTCCACCAAACTTATCCACTACTTCAGATTACATAGCTTTCAGAAAACCAATTCAATTTCATGGAGGACATACAGAGAACTCTACATGATAACTCTGTTCCTCAAGATATAAAGTGTGATGTAGTCTCATAAAGTTACACCTTAATTGGACAAGAGAGTTCCACCAAACTGGTCCTCTACTTAAGATTACCAACGGTCACATTCGGTGATAGTTTCAGGAAAACCAACTACATTTTTGGTGGCGGACATAATGGAAACTCTACCTAGGAAACCTGATCATCAAGATTTAAAGTGAGATGTAGACTCATAAATTCACACCATAATTTGATAAGAAAGTTCCTCCAAACTGGTCTCTATTTATGAATACCAATGGTGACATTCGGTGATATCTTTCCGGAAACGAGTTTAATTTTTTATGGTGCACATACAGGGAACCCTGTTTCTCAAGATGTAAATTGAGATCTAGACTCATAAAGTCACACCATAATTTGACATAAAGTTCCACCAAACTGGTCCTCTACTTAAGATTACCGACGGTCGCATTCGGTGATAGTTTTCAGAAAACCAACTAATTTTTTTGTGGAGCACCTAATAAGAACTCTACATGGGAACTCTGTTCCTCAAGATATAAATTGAGATGTAGACTATTAAGTGGCACCATAATTGGACAAGAGAGTTCCACCAAACTGGTCTCTACTTAAGATTACCAAAGCTCACATTTGGTGATAGTTTTCAGAAAACCAACTCATTTTTTTTGTGGAGGACATAATGGGAACTCTACCTTGGTACCCTGTTCCTCAAGATGTAAAGTGAGATATAGACTCATAAAGACCAACCATAATTTGACAAGAGCTCCACCCAAACTAATTACTAATGGTCATATTTGGTGATAGCCTTCAGAAAACAAATTGTATTTATGGAGGACGTACCGGGAACTCAGCTCTGTTCCTCAAGATATAAAGTGAGATGTAGACTCATAATGTTATACCACAAAATAGCTCCACCAAGTTGGTCCTCTACGTAAGATTACCCATAAATAAATTGGTTGTATCCAGTAATACTGTATTTTTATAGAGAACATAGAGGATTTTATATGAAATTAAACATGTTAAAGCTAATTATTTGAGACAATTATATCTTTCACAAGACGAGCAAAGTCGTTGAACGTAGAAGACCGGTGTTTGGTGATTAAATGTCAAAATAACATTGTCTCCGATTATTGTAAATTATGTGTTATGACTAGCTACATAATTAAATTGAGTAACGAACCTGAGGGACTATCACCTCTCCAACCCCCATGTGGTTTTCCATGCAATCAACTGTCAAACTCGTCTCTGCGGACGCCATCTTCACAATTAAACCATGACACGAGCAATAATGACCCAAATTTGGTTTCAACGTCATGTAGAGATACAGAAACTCATAATTAAACAATGCCAGTCTACTGGAGATAAATAATTTAATAAATGAGACAGATGTCTCAAGGACGACCCCGGGATTTATACGAAGTGTAAATTTTCTGAAGGAAATTCAGTGAACCGCAACAAGATCTTGACAGGCCTGGATGACATTGGAAAGTATTTATATAACTGGAGACTTTAAGATGAAAATATATCTCAGTAACTGAAACAACAAGGATTGGAGGACGGAACTAGCTGGGATGGAAGGCTACGCACCAGGTAAATGGGCCAGGAAACCAAGATCTGATGGCAAGATCTAATTTGTCCATTCTTGGCCAATCAACTGTGATGACGTTATGTCAAGAAATTATCATCTCTAGTAGCAACCTTTAACTCTCTTATTATTTACTATTATATATTAGAAAGACATCTTTGTCAAGATCTTGAGCAATGGCGCCATTTTCTCAAACTTGGTTCTTACATGAGACCGACCTGTTAACCCATTAATCCCGTCATTGGGTCACTTTTCTCCTACATGGCACTGAAGCTTTAATAACCCATTAAACACATCCCGGTCATTAGATCACTTGGCTCCTACATGAGACTGACCCTTTAATAACCCATTAAACATGTCCCTGTCATTAGGTCACTTTGATCCTACATGGGACTAACCCTTTAATCTATTAAACATGCCCTGTCATTTGACAACTTGGCTCCTACATGGAACTGACCCTTTAATAACCCATTAAACATGCTCAATCATTAGGTCACTTGAATCCTTCATGGAACTGACCCTTTAATAACTCATTAAACATATCTGGTCATTAGGTTGCTTGGCTCCAGCATGGGACTGACCCTTTAATAACATATTAAACATGTCCAGTCAATAGGTCACCCTGCTCCTGGCACCTTCAGATTTCCTTGTATTTGATTACATGTATGCTGTTGTTCCAGTTATACAGCTCCTTATCCTACGAGTTTCACCTACTGTAGGATCCCTAAGGTGCCAGGATACAACCATCCTGGAGATGCAATCCCACCACCAGGACTCTTAGATTGGCAACAGTACCAAATCCTACCCCATGGTTTCAGTCCAAGATTCCCTCACTTGGAACAGCTCCTTATCCTACACGTTTCGCCTCAGCGAGGCAAAACGCATAGGTAAGGAGCTGTATACCTGGAACAACCGCATGAATGGAAACAAATCACTCTTGGCTTGGCTATCTCATTAAGGGGTACGTTCTTGGGCCAATATGACATTGTTCCCATCTTTAGAGTTGGGAGTGACTTTATCTATGATCAGGACTTGGTCTTGGTAGGTTTAGGTGGTTAGTCTACCCCAACAATTAGTGGTCTACGTTACTCGCCTTGACTTGGCTAACTCATCGAGGGGCTATGTACTGGAGCCAGTATGAGATATTTCCCACCTGTTGAAGTGGGAGTTACTTTAGCCATGATCGGCACTTGGGGTTAGTATAATGTTAGATAAGCACCAGTTAGCCTACCCCAACAATAGGTGGCATACGTGACTTGGCTTGGCTACCTCAACTTCGCATGGCTACCTCATTGAGGGGCTACGTGTTGGGGCCGGTATGATATCGTTCTCACCCGTTGAGGTGGGACTGTCTTTAGCCATGATCAGGGCTTGGTATGGTGTTAGGTGGAAGCACCAGTTAGTCTACTCCCAACAATAGATGGTCTACATGACCCAACTTAGCTTGGCTTACTCATCCAAGGGCTACGTGCTGAAGCAAGTAAGAGATCTTTCCCACCCGTAGAGGTGACTTTAGCCAAGACTTGGGCTTGGTGTTGTGTTAGGTATCATCAGAAAGTGTTAGATCTACCTCCCAACAATAGATGGACTACTTGACCCAACTTAGCTTGGCTTACTCATCCAAGGGCTACGTGCTGAAGCAAGTAAGAAATCTTTCCCACCCGTAGAGGTGACTTTAGCCAAGACTTGGGCTTGGTATTGTGTCAGGTATCCTCAGAAAGTGTTAGATCTACCTCCCAACAATAGATGGTCTACTTGACCCAACTTAGCTTGGCTTACTCATCCAATTACAGGATTTTCCCACTTGTAGAGGTGACCGTGGCGTCAATGACTTGGTATGATATAAAAAGTGTTAGCCTATGTCCCCAATGGCAAATGGCCCATCTGGTGGGTCATATGACCTTTATTGGAGCCAGGTTCCCCCCTGACTGGGATAAAGAAGTTGTTTCCTACTCCCCCATCCCTAATAAAACAAGCGCAGCTTTTCCTGAACTACAATGACTCCTTAAAGGGATTGGGCACGTTTTATGTACGTATTGCTCCTATCAGCCTAACTAGCTCTCTCCAAGTGACAGATTAGACTTTACATAGTAACGCCGCGTTCTTTCCATTAATCTAAAGCCCCCCCAGCGTTATTTCAGCCTTCCGACAAGACCCCCCACTCCCCCGCAATTTGTCCGCTGCGGAAAAACACAATTGATTCTAAACAAGTATTTTCATTGCCTCCGAGCGAAGCGCCGAGAAACCTTAAGGAAATGAGTTAACGGATCCTAATAGTCCCTCCCTTGCTGGTCGTTAAGCAAATGCGTCCACCGCCGAAGGAGTAGTTACAATGTTTTAATAAACTGGCGGTGTCGGGTTTTAAAGGCCGGGAAGGAGGACTCGTGGTGAGGATAAAAATGGCTGAATAAATAAAACAACTGTTTTATTATGTGCAGATATTTCTGCGCTCCAAGGAAAACCATCGCCGGAGAGAATGGAGAAGGGCGGAGTGGAATAAATCAGGGCGATTATGTATTTGGTTATAAATGGCACCGGCCCTTTAATAAGCCATTAAACATGTCCTGGTCATTAGGACACTTTGGCCTCACATGGTACTGACCCTTTAACTCATTAAACATGCCCGGTTATTAGGTCACTTGGCTCCTACATGACCCTGATACTTTAATAACGCATTAAACATGCCTGATAATGTGGTAACTTGGCTCCTACATGACCCTGACCCTTTAATAACCCATTAAACATGTCCTGGTCATTAGGACACTTTGGCCTCACATGGTACTGACCCTTTAACTCATTAAACATGCCCGGTTATTAGATCACTTGGCTCCTACATGACCCTGATACTTTAATAACCCATTAAACATGCCTGGTCATTTGGTCACTTGGCTCCTACATGACCCTGACGCTTTAATAACACATTAAACATGCCTGGTCATTTGGTCACTTGGCTCCTACATGACCCTGACCCTTTAATAACACATTACACATGCCTGGTCATTTGGTCACTTGGCTCTTAAATGACCCAGACCATTTAATAACCCATTAAACATGTCTGGTCATTTGGTCACTTGGCTCCTACATGAGACTGACCCTTTAATAACCCATTAAACATGCCCGGTTATTAGGTCACTTGGCTTCTACATGACCCTGATACTTTAATAACCCATTAAACATGCCTGATCATGTGGTCACTTGGCTCCTACATGACCCTGACCCTTTAATAACCCATTAAACATGCCTGGTCATTTGGTCACTTGGCTCCTACATGACCCTGACCCTTTAATAACACATTACACATGCCTGGTCATTTGGTCACTTGGCTCTTACATGACCCAGACCATTTAATAACCCATTAAAAATGTCTGATCATTTGGTCACTTGGCTCCTACATGAGACTGACCCTTTAATAACCCATTAAACATGCCTGGTTATTTGGTCACTTGGCTCCTACATGAGACTGACCCTTAAATAAACCATCAAACATGCCTGGCCATTTGGTCACTTGGCTCCTACATGAGACTGACCCTTTGATAACCCATTAAACATGCCTGGTCATTTGGTCACTTGGCTCCTACATGAGACTGACCCTTTAATAACCCATTAAAATTGCCTGGTCATTTGGTCACTTGGCTCCTACATGAGACTGACCCTTTAATAACCCATTAAACATGCCTGGTCATTTGGTCACTTGGCTCCTACATGGGACTGACCCTTTAACCCATTAAGCACATCCCTGTAATAAGGTCACTTGGCTCCTTTATAGAACTGACCCTTTAACCCACTGTCAGCCAGAGCCATTGCACAAGGCACTCTGTATCCCCCTGTAGCCCCCCTTGCCATGGGGGGGGGGGGGTCTGTCTCACGCTCTATTACTAATGAGCGTGCACCAGATGAGGAGGGAGCGGAGGCTTCTGGACATGCTGCATTGCAGATGTGGAGGCTGCTGTTTAATTTCCCTCCTAGAGGTCAGGAGACACCGCGAGTACCTGCAATCAGGAGGAGGGTCCGGGGCATGGAGGGGCAGGTGAACCAATGACTGGCAGGTGTATAATGGGATAAAGGGTCAGTCCCATGGAGGAATAAGTAGACCTAATGACCAGGACTCTTATGTTCACCAAAGTATCATGGATGCCTCCAGTGTCCAGTACAGTCTGATAAGATTTGGTTTTACTTTATTAAGACGCACCTTGGGGAGGTCTGAAGACTCTCCATAGGGAACAATGTAATGTGATACAATGTAACTAACTGTAACAGAGTATGATAAGCCTTAAATATAATGTAACTAACTGTAACAGAGTATGATAAGCCTTAAATATAATGTAACTAACTGTAACAGAGTATGATAAGCCTTAAATATAATGTAACTAACTGTAACAGAGTATGATATGCCTGAGATACAATGTAACTAACTGTAACAGAGTACGAAACGCCTGAGATATAATGTAACTAACTGTAACAGAGTACGATAAGCCTGAGATACAATGTAACTAACTGTAACAGAGTATGATACGCCTGAGATACAATGTAACTAACTGTAACAGAGTACGAAACGCCTGAGATATAATGTAACTAACTGTAACAGAGTATGATATGCCAGAAATATAATGTAACTAACTGTAACAGAGTACGAAACGCCTGAGATACAATGTAACTAACTGTAACAGAGTATGATACACCTGAGATACAATGTAACTAACTGTAACAGAGTATGATACGCCTTAAATATAATGTAAATAACTGTAACAGAGTACGAATACACCAGAGATACAATGTAACTAACTGTAACAGAGTACGTTATCCCGGAGATACAATGTAACTAATGGTAACAGAGTATGATACGCCGGAGAAAAAATGTAACAAACTGTAACAGAGTACGATATGCCTGAGATATAATGTAACCAACTGTAACAGAGTACGATAAGCCTGAAATACAATGTAACTAACTGTAACAGAGTATGAAACGCCTGAGATATAATGTAACTAACTGTAACAGAGTATGATACGCCTGAGAAACAATGTAATTAACTGTAACAGAGTATGATACACCTTAAATATAATTTAACTAACTGTAACAGAGTACGAATACACCAGAGATACAATGTAACTAACTGTAACAGAGTATGATACACCAGAGATACAATGTAACTAACTGTAACAGAGTATGATATGCCAGAGATAAAATGTAACAAACTGTAACAGAGTATGATATTCCTGAAATAAAATGTAACTAATGGTAACAGAGTATGATAAGACTGAGATACAATGTAACTAACTGTAACAGAGTGCAATAAGCCTGAGATACAAGGTAACAACTGTAACAGAGTATGATATGCCTGAGATATAATGTAACTAATGGTAACAGAGGATGATAAGCCTGAGATACAATGGAACTAACTGTAACAGAGTACAATATGCCTTAAATATAATATAACTTACTGTAACAGAGTACGATATGCTTGAGATATAATGTAACTAATGGTAACAGAGTATGATATGCCTGAGAAACAATGTAACTAACTGTAACAGAGTACAATATGCCTTAAATATAATATAACTTACTGTAACAGAGTACGATATGCTTGAGATATAATGTAACTAATGGTAACAGAGTATGATATGCCTGAGATACAATGGAACTAACTGTAATAGAGTATGATAAGCCTGAGATACAATGTAACTAACTGTAACAGAGTATAATATGCCTTAAATATAATATAACTTACTGTAACAGAGTACGATATGCTTGAGATATAATGTAACTAATGGTAACAGAGGATGATAAGCCTGAGATACAATGTAACTAACTGTAACAGAGTATAATATGCCTTAAATATAATATAACTTACTGTAACAGAGTACGATATGCTTGAGATATAATGTAACTAATGGTAACAGAGTATGATATGCCTGAGATACAATGTAACTAACTGTAACAGAGTACAATATGCCTTAAATATAATATAACTTACTGTAACAGAGTACGATATGCCTGAGATATAATGTAACTAATGGTAACAGAGGATGATAAGCCTGAGATACAATGGAACTAACTGTAATAGAGTATGATATGCCTGAGATACAATGTAACTAACTGTAACAGAGTACAATATGCCTTAAATATAATATAACTTACTGTAACAGAGTACGATATGCCTGAGATATAATGTAACTAATGGTAACAGATTACGATAACCCTGAGACACAATGTAACTAACTGTAACAGAGTATAATACGCCTTAAATATAATGTAACTAACTGTAACAGAGTATGATACACCTGAGATATAATGTAACTAATGGTAACAGATTACGATAACCCTGAGACACAATGTAACTAACTGTAACAGAGTACAATACACCTTAAATATAATGTAACTAACTGTAACAGAGTATGATAAGCCTAAGATATAATGTAACTTACTGTAACAGAGTACAATACACCTTAAATATAATGTAACTATCTGTAACAGAGTATGATAAGCCTAAGATATAATGTAACTTACTGTAACAGAGTTTGATACACCTGAGATATAATGTAACTAATGGTAACAGATTACGATAACCCTGAGACACAATGTAACTAACTGTAACAGAGTACAATACACCTTAAATATAATGTAACTAACTGTAACAGAGTATGATACACCTGAGATATAATGTAACTAATGGTAACAGATTACGATATGCCTGAGATATAATGTAACTCATGGTAACAGATTACGATAACCATGAGACACAATGTAACTAACTGCAACAGAGTACAAAACGCCTGAGATACAATGTAACTAACTGTAACAGAGTATGATAAGCCTGAGATACAATGTAACTAACTGTAACAGAGTATAATACGCCTTAAATATAATGTAAATAACTGTAACAGAGTACGAATACACCAGAGATACAATGTAACTAACTGTAACAGAGTACGTTATCCCGGAGATACAATGTAACTAACTGTAACAGAGTATGATACGCCGGAGATAAAATGTAACTAACGGTAATAGAGTACAATACACCTTAAATATATTGTAACTAACTGTAACAGAGTACGATATGCCTGAGATACAATGTAACTAACTGTAATAGAGTACGTTATCCCGGAGATACAATGTAACTAACTGTAACAGAGTGCAATAAGCCTGAGATACAAGGTAACAACTGTAACAGAGTATGATATGCCTGAGATATAATGTAACTAATGGTAACAGAGTATGATAAGCCTGAGATACAATGTAACTAACTGTAACAGAGTACAATATGCCTTAAATATAATATAACTTACTGTAACAGAGTACGATATGCTTGAGATATAATGTAACTAATGGTAACAGAGTATGATAAGCCTGAGAAACAATGTAACTAACTGTAACAGAGTACAATATGCCTTAAATATAATATAACTTACTGTAACAGAGCACGATACACCTGAGATATAATGTAACTAATGGTAACAGAGTACGATACAGCAACACAGCAGTGATTAACCCCTTCCTGATACACACACAGACCTACAGAGCGGTGATTAACCCCTTCCTGATACACACACACCTACAGAGCAGTGATTAACCCCTTCCTGATACACACAGACCTACAGAGCTGTGATTAACCCCTTCCTGATACACACACAGACCTACAGAGCAGTGATTAACCCCTTCCTGACACACACAGACCTACAGAGCGGTGATTAACCCCTTCCTGATACACACACAGACCTACAGAGCGGTGATTAACCCCTTCCTGATACACACACAGACCTACAGAGCGGTGATTAACCCCTTCCTAATACACACAGACCTACAGAGCAGTGATTAACCCCTTCCTGATACACACACAGACCTACAGAGCGGTGATTAACCCCTTCCTGATACACACACACCTACAGAGCAGTGATTAACCCCTTCCTGATACACACAGACCTACAGAGCTGTGATTAACCCCTTCCTGATACACACACAGACCTACAGAGCAGTGATTAACCCCTTCCTGACACACACAGACCTACAGAGCGGTGATTAACCCCTTCCTGATACACACACAGACCTACAGAGCAGTGATTAACCCCTTCCTGATACACACACAGACCTACAGAGCAGTGATTAACCCCTTCCTGATACACACACAGACCTACAGAGCAGTGATTAACCCCTTCCTGATACACACAGACCTACAGAGCGGTGATTAACCCCTTCCTGATACACACACAGACCTACAGAGCGGTGATTAACCCCTTCCTAATACACACAGACCTACAGAGCAGTGATTAACCCCTTCCTGATACACACACAGACCTACAGAGCGGTGATTAACCCCTTCCTGATACACACACAGACCTACAGAGCAGTGATTAACCCCTTCCTGATACACACAGACCTACAGAGCGGTGATTAACCCCTTCCTGATACACACAGACCTACAGAGCGGTGATTAACCCCTTCCTGATACACACACAGACCTAGAGAGCAGTGATTAACCCCTTCCTGATACACACACAGACCTACATAGCGGTGATTAACCCCTTCCTGATACACACAGAGACCTACAGAGCGGTGATTAACCCCTTCCTGATACACACAGACCTACAGAGCGGTGATTAACCCCTTCCTGATACACACAGACCTACAGAGCAGTGATTAACCCCTTCCTGATACACACAGACCTACAGAGCGGTGATTAACCCCTTCCTGATACACACACAGACCTACAGAGCAGTGATTAACCCCTTCCTGATACACACAGACCTACAGAGCAGTGATTAACCCCTTCCTGATACACACAGACCTACAGAGCGGTGATTAACCCCTTCCTGATACACACACACCTACAGAGCAGTGATTAACCCCTTCCTGATACACACACAGACCTAGAGAGCAGTGATTAACCCCTTCCTGATACACACACAGACCTACACAGCGATGATTAACCCCTTCCTGATACACACACAGACCTACAGAGCAGTGATTAACCCCTTCCTGATACACACACAGACCTACAGAGCGGTGATTAACCCCTTCCTGATACACACACAGACCTACAGAGCAGTGATTAACCCCTTCCTGATACACACACAGACCTACAGAGCGGTGATTAACCCCTTCCTGATACACACAGACCTACAGAGCGGAGATTAACCCCTTCCTGATACACACACAGACCTACAGAGCAGTGATTAACCCCTTCCTGATACACACACAGACCTACAGAGCGGTGATTAACCCCTTCCTGATACACACACAGACCTACAGAGCAGTGATTAACCCCTTACTGATACACACACAGACCTACAGAGCAGTGATTAACCCCTTCCTGACACCACACAGACCTACAGAGCAGTGATTAACCCCTTCCTGATACACACACAGACCTACAGAGCAGTGATTAACCCCTTCCTGATACACACAGACCTACAGAGCGGTGATTAACCCCTTCCTGTTACACACAGACCTACAGAGCGGTGATTAACCCCTTCCTGATGCACACACAGACCTACAGAGCAGCGATTAACCCCTTCCTGATACACACACAGACCGACAGAGCTGTGATTAACCCCTTCCTGATACACACACAGACCTACAGAGCCGTGATTAACCCCTTCCTGATACACACACAGACCTACAGAGCAGTGATTAACCCCTTCCTGATACACACAGACCTACAGAGCGGTGATTAACCCCTTCCTGATACACACACAGACCTACAGAGCAGTGATTAACCCCTTCCTGATACACACACAGACCTACAGAGCGGCGATTAACCCCTTCCTGATACACACACAGACCTACAGAGCAGTGATTAACCCCTTCCTGATACACACACAGACATACAGAGCGGTGATTAACCCCTTCCTGATACACACACAGACCTACAGAGCAGCGATTAACCCCTTCCTGATACACACAGACCTACAGAGCGGTGATTAACCCCTTCCTGATACACACAGACCTACAGAGCAGTGATTAACCCCTTCCTGATACACACAGACCTACAGAGCGGTGATTAACCCCTTCCTGATACACACACAGACCTACAGAGCAGTGATTAACCCCTTCCTGATACACACAGACCTACAGAGCGGTGATTAACCCCTTCCTGATACACACACAGACCTACAGAGCAGTGATTAACCCCTTCCTGATACACACACAGACCTACAGAGCAGTGATTAACCCCTTCCTGATACACACACAGACCTACAGAGCAGTGATTAACCCCTTCCTGATACACACACAGACCTACAGAGCAGTGATTAACCCCTTCCTGATACACACAGACCTACAGAGCAGTGATTAACCCCTTCCTGATACACACACAGACCTACAGAGCAGTGATTAACCCCTTCCTGATACACACAGACCTACAGAGCAGTGATTAACCCCTTCCTGATACACACAGACCTACAGAGCAGTGATTAACCCCTTCCTGATACACACACAGACCTACAGAGCAGTGATTAACCCCTTCCTGATACACACAGACCTACAGAGCAGTGATTAACCCCTTCCCGATACACACACAGAGCTACAGAGCAGTGATTAACCCCTTCCTGATACACACACAGACCTACAGAGCAGTGATTAACCCCTTCCTGATACACACACAGACCTACAGAGCGGTGATTAACCCCTTTCTGATACACACACAGACCTACAGAGCAGTGATTAACCCCTTCCTGATACACACAGACCTACAGAGCAGTGATTAACCCCTTCCTGATACACACACAGACCTACAGAGCAGTGATTAACCCCTTCCTGATACACACACAGACCTACAGAGCGGTGATTAACCCCTTCCTGACACACACACAGACCTACAGAGCAGTGATTAACCCCTTCCTGATACACACACAGACCTACAGAGCGGTGATTAACCCCTTCCTGACACACACACAGACCTACAGAGCAGTGATTAACCCCTTCCTGATACACACACAGACCTACAGAGCGGTGATTAACCCCTTCCTGATACACACACAGACCTACAGAGCGGTGATTAACCCCTTCCTGATACACACACAGACCTACAGAGCGGTGATTAACCCCTTCCTGATACACACACAGACCTACAGAGCAGTGATTAACCCCTTCCTGATACACACAGACCTACAGAGCAGTGATTAACCCCTTCCTGATACACACACAGACCTACAGAGCGGTGATTAACCCCTTCCTGATACACACAGACCTACAGAGCAGTGATTAACCCCTTCCTGATACACACACAGACCTACAGAGCAGTGATTAACCCCTTCCTGATACACACAGACCTACAGAGCGGTGATTAACCCCTTCCTGATACACACACAGACCTACAGAGCAGTGATTAACCCCTTCCTGATACACACACAGACCTACAGAGCAGTGATTAACCCCTTCCTGATCCATGCAGAGACCTACAGAGCAGTGATTAACCCCTTCCTGATACAAACACAGACCTACAGAGCAGTGATTAACCACTTCCTGATACTCACACAGACCTACAGAGCAGTGATTAACCCATTCCTGATACACACACAGAGCTACAGAGCAGTGATTAACCCCTTCTTGATACTCACAAAGACCTACAGAGCAGTGATTAACCCCTTCCTGATACACACAGATCTACAGAGCAGTGATTAACCCCTTCCTGATACACACAGACCTACAGAGCGATGATTAACCCCTTCCTGATACACACAAACCTACAGAGCAGTGATTAACCCCTTCCTGATACACACACAGACCTACAGAGCAGGGATTAACCCCTTCCTGATACACACACAGACCTACAGAGCGGTGATTAACCCCTTCCTGATACACACAGACCTACAGAGCAGTGATTAACCCCTTCCTGATACACACACAGACCTACAGAGCAGTGATTAACCCCTTCCTGATACACACAGACCTACAGAGCGGTGATTAACCCCTTCCTGACACACACACAGACCTACAGAACGTTGATTAACCCCTTCCTGATACACACACAGACCTACAGAGCAGTGATTAACCCCTTCCTGATACACACAGACCTACAGAGCAGTGATTAACCCCTTCCTGACACACACACAGACCTACAGAGCAGTGATTAACCCCTTCCTGATACACACACAGACCTACAGAGCAGTGATTAACCCCTTCCTGATACACACACAGACCTACAGAGCAGTGATTAACCCCTTCCTGATACACACAGACCTACAGAGCAGTGATTAACCCCTTCCTGATACACACAGACCTACAGAGCAGTGATTAACCCCTTCCTGATACACACAGACCTACAGAGCAGTGATTAACCCCTTCCTGATACACACAGACCTACAGAGTGGTGATTAACCCCTTCCTGATACACACAGACCTACAGAGCGGTGATTAACCCCTTCCTGATACACACACAGACCTACAGAGCGGTGATTAACCCCTTCCTGATACACACACAGACCTACAGAGCGGTGATTAACCCCTTCCTGATACACACACAGACCTACAGAGCAGTGATTAACCCCTTCCTGATACACACACAGACCTACAGAGCAGTGATTAACCCCTTCCTGATACACACAGACCTACAGAGTGGTGATTAACCCCTTCCTGATACACACAGACCTACAGAGCGGTGATTAACCCCTTCCTGATACACACACAGACCTACAGAGCAGTGATTAACCCCTTCCTGATACACACAGACCTACAGAGCAGTGATTAACCCCTTCCTGATACACACACAGACCTACAGAGCGGTGATTAACCCCTTCCTGATACACACAGACCTACAGAGCAGTGATTAACCCCTTCCTGATACACACAGACCTACAGAGCGGTGATTAACCCCTTCCTGATACACACACAGACCTACAGAGCGGTGATTAACCCCTTCCTGATACACACACAGACCTACAGAGCAGTGATTAACCCCTTCCTGATACACACACAGACCTACAGAGCAGTGATTAACCCCTTCCTGATACACACACAGACCTACAGAGCGGTGATTAACCCCTTCCTGATACACACAGACCTACAGAGCAGTGATTAACCCCTTCCTGATACACACACAGACCTACAGAGCTGTGATTAACCCCTTCCTGATACACACACAGACCTACAGAGCGGTGATTAACCCCTTCCTGATACACACAGACCTACAGAGCAGTGATTAACCCCTTCCTGACACACACACAGACCTACAGAGCAGTGATTAACCCCTTCCTGACACACACAGACCTACAGAGCAGTGATTAACCCCTTCCTGATACACACAGACCTACAGAGCAGTGATTAACCCCTTCCTGATACACACACAGACCTACAGAGCGGTAATTAACCCCTTCCTGATACACACACAGACCTACAGAGCGGTGATTAACCCCTTCCTGATACACACAGACCTACAGAGCAGTGATTAACCCCTTCCTGATACACACAGACCTACAGAGCGGTGATTAACCCCTTCCTGATACACACAGACCTACAGAGCAGTGATTAACCCCTTCCTGATACACACAGACCTACAGAGCAGTGATTAACCCCTTCCTGATACACACAGACCTACAGAGCAGTGATTAACCCCTTCCTGATACACACACAGACCTACAGAGCGGTGATTAACCCCTTCCTGATACACACAGACCTACAGAGCGGTGATTAACCCCTTCCTGATACATTCACAGACCGACAGAGCAGTGATTAACCCCTTCCTGATACACACACAGACCTACAGAGCAGTGATTAACCCCTTCCTGATACACACACAGACCTACAGAGCGGTGATTAACCCCTTCCTGATACACACACAGACCTACAGAGCAGTGATTAACCCCTTCCTGATACACACACAGACCTACAGAGCGGTGATTAACCCCTTCCTGATACACACACAGACCTACAGAGCGGTGATTAACCCCTTCCTGATACACACAGACCTACAGAGCGGTGATTAACCCCTTCCTGATACACACACAGACATACAGAGCAGTGATTAACCCCTTCCTGATACACACACAGACCTACAGAGCAGTGATTAACCCCTTCCTGATACACACAGACCTACAGAGCGGTGATTAACCCCTTCCTGATACACACAGACCTACAGAGCGGTGATTAACCCCTTCCTGATACACACACAGACATACAGAGCAGTGATTAACCCCTTCCTGACACACACAGACCTACAGAGCGGTGATTAACCCCTTCCTGATACACACACAGACCTACAGAGCAGTGATTAACCCCTTCCTGATACACACACAGACCTACAGAGCAGTGATTAACCCCTTCCTGATACACACAGACCCTACAGAGCAGTGATTAACCCCTTCCTGATACACACAGACCTACAGAGCAGTGATTAACCCCTTCCTGATACACACACAGACCTACAGAGCAGTGATTAACCCCTTCCTGATACACACAGACCTACAGAGCAGTGATTAACCCCTTCCTGATACACACAGACCTACAGAGCGGTGATTAACCCCTTCCTGATACACACACAGACCTACAGAGCAGTGATTAACCCCTTCCTGATACACACACAGACCTACAGAGCGGTGATTAACCCCTTCCTGATACACACACAGACCTACAGAGCAGTGATTAACCCCTTCCTGACACACACAGACCTACAGAGCGGTGATTAACCCCTTCCTGATACACACACAGACCTACAGAGCAGTGATTAACCCCTTCCTGATACACACACAGACCTACAGAGCAGTGATTAACCCCTTCCTGATACACACACAGACCTACAGAGCGGTGATTAACCCCTTCCTGACACACACAGACCTACAGAGCGGTGATTAACCCCTTCCTGATACACACACAGACCTACAGAGCAGTGATTAACCCCTTCCTGATACACACACAGACCTACAGAGCAGTGATTAACCCCTTCCTGATACACACACAGACCTACAGAGCAGTGATTAACCCCTTCCTGATACACACAGACCTACAGAGCGGTGATTAACCCCTTCCTGATACACACACAGACCTACAGAGCAGTGATTAACCCCTTCCTGATACACACACAGACCTACAGAGCGGTGATTAACCCCTTCCTGATACACACACAGACCTACAGAGCAGTGATTAACCCATTCCTGATACACACAGACCTACAGAGCGGTGATTAACCCCTTCCTGATACACACAGACCTACAGAGCAGTGATTAACCCCTTCCTGATACACACACAGACCTACAGAGCAGTGATTAACCCCTTCCTGATACACACACAGACCTACAGAGCAGTGATTAACCCCTTCCTGATACACACACAGACCTACAGAGCGGTGATTAACCCCTTCCTGATACACACACAGACCTACAGAGCAGTGATTAACCCCTTCCTGATACACACACAGACCTACAGAGCAGTGATTAACCCCTTCCTGATACACACAGACCTACAGAGCAGTGATTAACCCCTTCCTGATACACACAGACCTACAGAGCAGTGATTAACCCCTTCCTGATACACACACAGACCTACAGAGCAGGGATTAACCCCTTCCTGATACACACAGACCTACAGAGCAGTGATTAACCCTTCCTGATACACACACAGACCTACAGAGCGGTGATTAACCCCTTCCTGATACACACACAGACCTACAGAGCTGGTGATTAACCCCTTCCTGATACACACACAGACCTACAGAGCGGTGATTAACCCCTTCCTGATACACCACAGACCTACAGAGCAGTGATTAACCCCTTCCTGATACACACACAGACCTACAGAGCAGTGATTAACCCCTTCCTGATACACACACAGACCTACAGAGCAGTGATTAACCCCTTCCTGACACACACAGACCTACAGAGCGGTGATTAACCCCTTCCTGATACACACACAGACCTACAGAGCAGTGATTAACCCCTTCCTGATACACACACAGACCTACAGAGCAGTGATTAACCCCTTCCTGACACACACACAGACCTACAGAGCAGTGATTAACCCCTTCCTGACACACACAGACCTACAGAGCAGTGATTAACCCCTTCAGGATACACACACAGACCTACAGAGCAGTGATTAACCCCTTCCTGATACACACACAGACCTACAGAGCGGTGATTAACCCCTTCCTGATACACACAGACCTACAGAGCGGTGATTAACCCCTTCCTGATACACACACAGACCTACAGAGCGGTGATTAACCCCTTCCTGATACACACACAGACCTACAGAGCAGTGATTAACCCCTTCCTGATACACACACAGACCTACAGAGCGGTGATTAACCCCTTCCTGATACACACACAGACCTACAGAGCAGGTGATTAACCCCTTCCTGATACACACACAGACCTACAGAGCGGTGATTAACCCCTTCCTGATTACACACAGACCTACAGAGCGGTGATTAACCCCTTCCTGATACACACACAGACCTACAGAGCGGTGATTAACCCCTTCCTGATACCACAGACCTACAGAGCAGGTGATTAAACCCCTTCCTGATACACACAGACCCTACAGAGCAGTGATTAACCCCTTCCTGATACACACACAGACCTACAGAGCAGTGATTAACCCCTTCCTGATACACACACAGACCTACAGAGCGGTGATTAACCCCTTCCTCATACACACACAGACCTACAGAGCAGGTGATTAACCCCTTCCTGATACACACACAGACCTACAGAGCAGTGATTAACCCCTTCCTGATACACACACAGACCTACAGAGCGGTGATTAACCCCTTCCTGATACACACACAGACCTACAGAGCGGTGATTAACCCCCATCCTGTACACACACAGACTACAGAGCAGTGATTAACCCCTTCCAGATACATCACACAGACCTACAGAGCAGTGATTAACCCCTTCCTGATACACACACAGACCT
>JAPZIH010001026.1:0-20000 GCA_027410445.1 Discoglossus pictus
TATGCCGCCATCGAAAAGGAATGCCTGGCGGTGGTGTGGGCCCTCAAGAAACTACAGCCCTACTTATATGGACAACAATTTGCCTTGCTCACAGATCACAACCCGTTGGTGTGGCTAAACCGGGTGTCAGGGGACAACGCTAGACTACCGAGATGGAGCTTGGCACTACAACCATTTGATTTCACCATCCAGTATCGCCCAGGGAAACAAAATGGTAACGCCGACGGGTTGTCCAGACAGACAGAACTCGAGAAATGATCTGTGAGCACTCCTCTGGACATCCCCAAGCAGATCCGTTGGGATCAGACTGTGTATGCCGGCTTGGTTCTGGGGGAGCATTGTGGCAGAAGCAGCCACAAGAGACTTTTGCCTTGATTATTGCCTGTATTTGAGCTGTATATTATTTTAGCATAGTGGATTTTATTAGACTGGTTCTGGCCCTTTTAAATGCTCTGACAAAGGATCTGTAGTTTTGCTATGCACTTCGGATGCAGAGTGTGAAGAAAAACCCTGTTTTATGGACTTAGTTTGACTGTTTTATTCCCCTCCCTCCTAGAACACCAGTTTAGAACCCTTAATAACTGTCATATTTTCAAATACTGTCTGTTTTCAACTGTCAGTTTTCTCTCTCTGAGGGGGAGTTGATCTGGCTGTGTGAGTGCTGTTGCTTTGGGTGCTCATTAAACAGACCTGCTTGACCCTTTCTGGAAGCCTTGGCTCATGCTTGGGGAAATGTGATAAGTTGGAGTGCCAGCGGGTCCGTTACATAGTATATGAATCCTTCCATTTAGCCATAGACATAGACACTTACTATCAGATGATACAGAATAGGAAAGATGTTTAGAAGAAGCAGCACTATGTCAAATGCCACGGCAGATGAGATAACAATTTGCATTTATTTGTATCTTCTCAAATGCTCCAAATGCATTAGCTTTGTGGGACACATTTAAAAGTAATATGGCTGAAGACTTTATGCAACGATACAATGAACCTATTGCACGCTTAAAAGCGTTAATGGAAATCCAAGAAGTATTTTTAACTCATGGATTAAGTTGTGCAAGTTTTAATTTGCCTGATCCAGGTCTTATAGATGACATAAACTTTGAAGACTATGACATTCAACTACAAGTAGAAAGAACAGAAGAAAGACTTGCAACTTTAAATACGTTACAATTGCAAGCATTTAATGCCATTAAAAATGCAATAGATGATGACAAGGCCACAGAGCGTTATTTCTATCTTGATGGACCTGGCGGATGAGGACAAACGTATCTATATAATTTATTAATGAGTTCTGCACGAGCACAAGGTCACTACTGGAATTGCTGCACTTTTGTTAGAAGGTGGAAGAACTGTACATAGTGGCTTTAAACTGCCAGTGCCTATTTTAGAAACCTCTGTGTCAGATATTTTGCATGACATCATTACAAGCAAAAAAATAAAAAAAAAGAAATTAATTATAATAGATGAGGCCACAATGATGTCATGCTATGCCCTCCAATATATTGACCGTTTGCTCCGTGAAGTCATGGATAATACTTTTCCATTTGTTGGAAAGGTAATGTTGTTAGGTGGTGATTTTGGACAAACATTACCTGTCGTTGTACACGGAAATCGAACTGACATTTTACCCATCTTCAACTGCAACAAAACATGAGATCAGAAGGCCAAACTGATTTCAATGATAGGCTTATTAAAATTGGAGAAGGCAGAACCGAAAAAATACCAAATTTACCTGACGACACTGTAGAGATCCCACCTCATGATTTGTCACCAAGATATTATATCGGCTATATTTGAAGGTGGCATAAATAACCAGGAATATTCCGAGCTTGCCAACCAAATCATACTAACGTGTAAAAAAAAGGATGTATTAATCCTCAATAATGAAATCTTTAAAAAAAGGAATGCACCACAAAGAAATTATCACAGTGCTGATTCTGTACTTGCTGATGACAATAAAAGTCAGGCAAACTTTTCCACTGAATTCATAAACTCAGTAACTCTTTCTGGAATGCCACCACATATTTTGCAGCTAAAGAAAGGTGCAATTGTCATGTTACTGTGAAATATGAGCCGCAAAAAAGGCCTATGCAATGGGACAAGATTAATTGTTCAACAATTAAAGGACCATTTCATAGATGCTAAAATTTTAACTGGTACCCATAAAGGAGAGAGAGTTTTCATACCAAGAATAGATTTAGCACCAAGTTAAAGTAGTCTCCCTTGTACACTTAAAAGAAGAAAATTTTCCATCACTATGGCATTTGCCATGACAATTAATAAATCAGAAGGACAGATGTTCAAATCTGTAAGTATTTTCTTAGAATAACCAGTATTTGCACATGGCCAATTGTACGTTGCGTTATCACGGTGCAAAAATCCACAGGCTATTAAAGTTTACATTGAAAAGAATGAAAGTCAAGGTGATTTATTAGAAGATGGACGTTCCTTACTTAGAGAGATAAGAAAGTTCAAGTTTTAAAAAACATACTTTCAAGTTTCTTACTTAGAAATATTACAAAATTCATGTTAAGAGGTCCACCACGTTTTAAATCACAGCAACAAACAAAGGTCAACCATTGAAAAATACAAATCAATAAACAATTCAGTCAAAATTAATGGAAGTACTGTTTATGGATGATTAGCTTCACAAAACACTTGCCTTGCATTATTTTTACAAATTATGTTAAAATGTTAATTAACTATGTTACTGTTTCTAACGTTACGAGTTTGAAAACAATATTTTCAAGTTCCTTACTTAGACAGATAAGAAAGTTCAAGTTTCAAAAAATATACTTTCAAGCTCCTTACTTAGACATATTACAAAGTTCATGTTAAGAGCTCAACCACGTTTTAAGTCACAATGTAAATGTTGTCTTTTATGTTAAACATGAATCCAGGGAGTAATCTGATCGCCAGTTAATGGGGTCAGGAAGGAATTCATTTTTTCCCCTCTCTGATACAATTCGCTACGTTTCAAGGAGGATTTTTACTGTTTGCCTTCCTCTGGATTCAATGTATATTTAAGTTAACAATTCTTGAGATAGAACTTGCATGGTAAAAAACCATTACCTCAAGTTTACAATACTGATTAATTTAAAGTTCAACTGTTCTTACATTCAAATGTTAATACTTTAACAGTTACTGTTGACCAAAAGAACATTTTACAAAAATAAACATGTTTAATATCACAATAGTACTTATTTCATCATAACTAAAATCTTACAAGTGTCAAATACGTATATTAATAACTAAACAACTTTCCAAACATACACATCTCATTGCCGACATTTTTTGAAGGGCAAGTCGCTAGTTATAGATATGATTGTGAGGAGCCATTTTTCTAGAAGGAGAAAAAAATAATACTTTTCCTTCAGGGACTTTCAAATGTGGTCACTGCAAATTTTGCAACCACATAACTAGATGTGAACAAGTGGCTGACAGAACTGGCAAGGTACATAGAGCACAAGGATTTGTAGCGCAAGTGGAGTCATCTACTGCCTGGAATGCCTGTGTAGACTTAGATACATTGGCATGATGAGTCGAGAGATAAGAGGCAGACGGGGGGAACATTTAAGTAGCATCAGAAAAGCCCAAAAAGAATTAGACAAGGGTAAGACCCTACCAATGGTGGCTCATTATTATCATGACTCCAAACCAGACATTACATTTTGGATCTTACAAAACATAAGTTTGGGAATTAGAAAAGGTTTAAATGAAAACATCAATATCATAGTTTTTCAAACATAGTCCTCTGTTACCTTCTTTGTGGTACTTTGTATAAAATATAATTCACGTTTTGAAGTCACCATATCTTTCAGAGGTATAATTCTGGTCCTAATTATAATATTATCACTTTTTCTGTACTATTCATTGATTTTTGTATGACCTAATACTGGAAATATCTGGAAACAATGATTTTTTTTTTTTTAAAGAAAGAGAAGAAAAGACACACTTTGTACCCACTACATTAAGCTCCTAAATAATTGAGAAAAAAAAACTTATACATTTATTCATACATTTAAAAACAAATCCTTTTTTCTTTGATTATTTGAAAATGTTTTTAAAAGAAAAGCAGATCAGCAAATTCCTGGGAACAAACTTACAATTTCTGTATTATATATTATTGTAAGGGCCTAATTAATGTAAATCGCTTGAATTCTTTAAGCTTCTCTATATTAATAGAGCTGCATCTAATTGAAAGTATTAAGATTCTAATAATCTGTTATTTTATTTTAAGTATATCTATAAAAAGGTCTTTGTATACTGGCAACTTAATAATAACAAGGTCCTTATGTAGACTAGCTAGTAGTGAACCAAGTACTAATAACATATAAATGTATAGTGCTGGTGCTGTGTTTAAATATTAGATGGTGTAAAAAAGGTGTTTGAAATAAGAAATATTTGAATAATAAGAGGGGGTGGTCCCTAAACTACCTGTTTTGGTAAAACTGGGGACCTATCACTTGTCCCATGCTCTAAGTGCTGCTGTCTATACTAATCTAGTGAGTATATAACTATATAATGTGATAGCCTGGGGGCTCAGCAATTACCTCGTAGGCTAAAAATTATGGAATATAATCTACTCTATATATATATATATATATTCCTCCAACCCCTCACATTAAATATATTGTACTACATACTATGCTCATTGGGAAATAGGCATGTCTTAAATATGAATATTTATATTGGGATACTTGAATTCCAATATACTTGGTAGAAAAGTGTCTAAGTCGTATAATACTGATTATATTTATACAATTTAGTCATAATATTAAAAATATGATTTATGCAGTTGTAATTGAAAGTCCTTATCTTTAGAGATGCAGTTTTACAGTCCCGATGGATGTGGATTGAGACCGGCTGGGCCCGACCGTCTCATACAGCTCCAAATCGGCGGGTGACGTCACAACCAGGAAGTGCAGGAGTTCTTTAATGTTTAATAAAATATGACCTGAAAGAGAAGACATTTCCACATTCCTGGCAAAAACAAAAATGCTTCTCTGCTGTATGAACCCTACTGAGTGCTACCTGATTTGATTTGTGCAAGAAGCTTTTCTCAAATTTCTGTCAAATACATGGTTTCTCTCCTGTATGAACTCTTCGGTGTTTAAGCAATGCAAACTTTTCAGCGAATGCTTTGCCACACTGAGAACAAGTATATGGTTTCTCTCATGTATGAGTTCTATTGTGTGCAGCTAAATAGGCCTTTTGAGAAAAACCTTTCCCACACTCATTACAAACATATGGCTTCTCTCCTGTATGAATCATCTTATGTCCTAACAGACTGTGCTTGTGTGAGAAACCTTTGCCACACTCATTACAAACATATGGCTTCTCTCCTGTATGAGTCATCTTATGTTCTTTTAGACGTTGCTTCTGTGTGAAACCTTTGCCACACTGATTACAAACAAATGGCTTCTCTCCTGTATGAGTTCTATTGTGTGCAGCTAAATTTGTCTTTTGAGAGAAACCTTTCCCACATTCTTGGCACACATATGGCTTCTCTCCTGTATGAGCCATTTTATGTCCTAATAGAATGTGCTTGAGGGAGAACCCTTTGCCGCACTCATTACAAACAAATGGCTTCTCTCCTGTATGAGTTCTATTGTGTGCAGCTAAATTTGTCTTTTGAGAGAAACCTTTCCCACACTCTTGGCACACATATGGCTTCTCTCCTGTATGACTCATCTTATGTGCTAACAGACCTTGCTTCTGGGAGAAACCTTTGCCACACTCATTACAAACAAATGGCTTCTCTCCTGTATGAGTAACTTTATGTACTAATAGAACTTGCTTCTTTGAGAAACCTTTGCCACATTGATTACAAACAAATGGCTTCTCTCCTGTATGAGTTCTAGTATGTACAGCTAAAGTAGTCTTTCGAGAGAAACCTTTCCCACACTCTTGGCAAACAAATTGTTTCTCCTCTGTATGAGTTAAATGGTGTTCAATCAGTTGTGAACGTCTACAGAAGTCTTTACCACAGTCAGGACCAGTATGTGACTTTTGCCTAGTATGAGTTACGCTCTGTGCAATCACATCAGACTCTGCAGTGACTACTAAATCACATTCTTGGCACAAATGTGGCTTCTTATTTGTATGAGTTTTATCGTTGCCTGGCATTAGTGAGAAATCTTTCCCACATTGCTGGCAAACAAATGGCTTCTGATCCGTATGAGCACTTCGATGTCTGGCCAGATGTGACTTCCGTCTTCCATATGATGCTTTTTCATCTTCTATTCTGGTGTGAAGCTTTGCACAGTTTGAGGTGTCCTTTCTAGCTCTCCTGGTTCTACAGATAATGTTCTTACTTTGAGCACAAGTTTCTTGTTTCTCCTGATAGGACTCGGAATAAACATCAGTATTTACTTTGTAACAAAATGCTGATTCCTTCCTTGGGATTATTTCAGAGCTTTGTTCTTGAACACTCTGATCATCTACTTTAGTGTCTTGTGAAGAGGATGGTGTCTGGGATTCTCCTTTCATCTGCCTGCTCATTAATTCATATGTTGGTAAAGACAGAACTGAAAGATAATAAATGTACATATGAAATACCCCAAATAACATGGTGCTGTAAGAGGTGATGTCTCATATTATGTCTTTAAGAACTGGTTCACTCTGTACCCCACCCACTAGAGAACACTTATTATTCATAATATAAAAATATAAAATTTATACTAAGAAAATAAAAATGTATCACTTTTAACTCTCCATTAATTTCCATGCTAACATTAAGATAATAGAAAACCCCATAGGGTGCCCTACACCCAGATGTAACAGTGAAATCTCCAAAACATTTATTCACTATTGGGAGCAGAGGTTAAGTTGAAAAAGATGATGATAATATTAATAGTTATAATAATAATAATAATCAGAGTGTATCCAATTATGATACATATATAACAAAATAGAATAGATATAAAAAATAATAAATAATAAAAAGAAAAAAGAATGAATAATAATAAACAAATAGGAAGAGATACCTCGTCAATACAACAAGTAAGTATTCCAGGTTTGTGGGGACTAGGAGCCCGGAATATTATACTGTCCTAAAGGGATCAAATCAATAAATACTATTGTCAGACTAAAGTAGAGAGCGCTCATTCCAAATGTGATGACAGTGTGCGCCCATGTATATTATTAGTATGAATGGACACCCCAATACCACATGGTATTTATATGTATATATACTTATACTAAAGGGTATTACCCTACTATCCCATTTTATATTGTTGTATCGTCTTCTGCTTTTATCATTTAACCATTTTATTTATGAGTCGATTGTATCTATTTTTATCTAGGTTATTTCATCATTGATAAAGATGTAAAATAGAAACAGTGAAACGCGTCTGTCAGTATTGTTCTATTATAATTATATTATTTTAGTTTGATAACTTTAATAACTAATAAGTGAGCACTTTTCATGTGTCCCCAACACAGCCATCATATTATTCCCAAGTTTCCCACTTACCTGCGCGGTGGTCTGGATGCGCCGTCACCTGATGAATATCTATTTCCTCGGTCTCATACTCGCCTGTCTCATTAATTAATACAGTAGATACATTTTCACCAGGGAACCCTAGAAACAAAGATCTATGTTATGTTTATACATATCATATGGAGTTTTGTAAATTCAAAATAAAAAGATACCACTGAAATTCAACAGCTGGAAATAAAATGTCTGTACATGTAAAATGCATGTGTCCTACCAATATACATGTAAGATGCATGTGTCCTACCAATATACATGTAAGATGCATGTGTCCTACCAATATACATGTAAGATGCATGTGTCCTACCAATATACATGTAAGATGTATGTGTCCTACCAATGTACATGTAAGATGTATGTGTCCTACCAATAATTCCTACCCTCCCGTTTCATCTAACCCAGGTGGGATTGATTTATGGGTCAATAACGGATCAAAGGGGTATCGCTTACAAACACATGACACCACTTAACCTCTGTTTGTAACAAGTGTTTCAATTGCTATTTTCAATCTTCTTGCTATATTTGATATCCTAATTCATACCCACGAGTTCCCCATTGAAGTCTATGGAGCCACCAATAGCTGTGACCGAGAGTTCAATTCCAGCTGGTGCCTAGCCCAGCGGGAAGAAAGGGAATACGCTGCATATCTAACCCCAAATATTTTTATAAGCCCTATAGAATAATTTTAGTACTGAAACATAGTTCACACTCACAAATAACCACAATTAGAGCCTAGAAGGACATCATAACCTAGCAGTATGGGCTCTGGGCCCTCATGGTACATACACAAGGCCGATGGGCCACACCTTACAATGTTCAGCAGAGTAATAACATCTCAGTCCATAGACACTAATGACAAAGAAGTCCAAATATCCAGAGGGTAGGAAAGTGTGGATGAAGAAAGTAAAAGAAGGAAATCCTTACTCCAGCTCACAAGGATTACATTTTATGAATTGGTAAGGTATGAATGTAGGAGGGTCGGCTTCATATTACTGAATGCTTTAGGACTGTTGACCTGGTTAGGGATGATATCAATGTACTTTGTGGGCTGAATAAGCAGCTTACCATGGGGCATCATCTGTGTCTTTTTCTGAGATTCTGCCTGTACATAGTCATAAAGAAGGACTTGTGTATAGTAATAAGCAAACACGGGTACTTTAGTTCACTTGATAAAAGTTTTTCTAAAAGTTTATTTTCCGATATGGCGAATGAACAGTGATTGAAAATCTTAAATATTCCTAATAACCATTTAATGTAGTGTGTAGGGTTAGTCATATAAATTCTACCCTGTATCATGCTTCCCTCAGCATGTCATACATGTACACTCACACATGATGGTATTTCTCTGGATGTCCATCTCCTGGGCTTCCTGTTGACTCCCCACACTTGGCTCTTGTATCATGACTTAGGCTGCAATAAGCGTCGCAGGCGCTCATGGCAAGGGCCGTAGGACTTTGCACACACCTATGCACTCTGGTAGTTGTAGTGAGCATGAGGCCGATGTGTGAGTGAAGAGGCGAGCCTAGGACTACAATCCCAGAGTGCCATGCTGCGTGTGGGGGCGGGGCGTTTGTAAGCACATGGTATGGAGCTGTACTGTGAGGAGAAGAGAGATAGAGAAACACAAAGAGGGGAGAGAGACTCATACAGAGAGAGAGAGAGAGAGAAAGAGATGGCAGGATGAGCGGGGAGATGTGGGTATTACTGAGAGGGGAGAGAGGGACAGGGAGAAATACAGAGATGAGAGAAAGACCGAGACGGCAGCACTACAGGAGACGCGCATGCGAGTTACGGCACGACGGAAGGGTGAGGGGGACAGAAGACACAAGGGGAAAGGAGACACAAGGGAGGCAGAGGAGGGGGCAAAGGAGATACAAGGTAGGCAGAGGAGGGGGATAATGAGACACAAGGGAGGGAGAGTAGGGGGGAAATGAGACACAAGGGAGGGAGAGAAGGAGGGACACAAGGGAGGCAGAGGAGGCGGAAAGGAGACACAAGGGAGGGAAAGGAGGGCGGAAAGGAGACACAAGGGAGGGAAAGGAGGGCGGAAAGGAGACACAAGGGAGGGAGAGGAGGAGGAAAGGAGACACAAGGGAGGGAGAGGAGTAGGAAAGGAGACACAAGGGAGGGAGAGGAGGAAGAAAAGAGATACAAGGGAGGGAGAGGAGGAGGAAAGGAGACACAAGGGAGGGAGAGGAGGAGGAAAGGAGACACAAGGGAGGCAGAGGAGGGGGGAAATGAGACACAAGGGAGGGAGAGGAGTAGGAAAGGAGACCCAAGGGAGGGAGAGGAGGAGGAAAAGAGACACAAGGGAGGGGAGGAGGAGGAAAGGAGACACAAGGGAGGGAGAGGAGGAGGAAAGGAGACACAAGGGATGCAGAGGAGGGGGGAAAGGAGACACAAGGGAGGCAGAGGAGGGGGGAATGGAGACACAAGGGAGGCAGAGAAGGGGGAAATGAGACACAAGGGAGGGAGAAGAGGGGGAGGAGACACTAGGTAGGCAGAGGAGGGGGAAATGAGACTCAAGGGAGGGAGAGGAGGGGGGAAATGAGACTCAAGGGAGGGAGAGGAGGGGTGAAATGAGACACAAAGGAGGCAGAGAAGGGAGTAAATAAGACACAAGGGAGGGAGAAGAGGGGGAAGGAGACACCTGGTAGGCAGAGGAGGGGGAAAGGAGACACAAGGGAGGAAGAATAGGGAGCAAAAGGAGACAAAAGGGAGGCAGAGGAGGGGGAAAAGAGACTCAGGGGAGGGAGAGGAGGGGTGAAAGGAGACACAAGGGAGGCAGAGGAGGGGGATAGGAGACAGGACTGAGGCAGAGGAGGGGGATAAGAGACACACGGGAGGAAGAAGAGGGGGGAAAGAAGACAAAAGGGAGGTAGAGGAGGGGAGAAATGAGACACAAGGGAGGGAGAGGAGGTGGGAAATGAGACACAAGGGAGGGAGAGAAGGGGGCAAAGGAGACACTAGGGAGGAAGAGGAGGGGGGAAACGAGACACAAGGGAGGATGAGGAGGGGGAAAGGAGACACAAGGGAGGCAGAGAAGGGAGTAAATAAGACACAAGGGAGGGAGAAGAGGGGGAAGGAGACACCCGGTAGGCAGAGGAGGGGGAAAGGAGACACAAGGGAGGAAGAATAGGGAGCAAAAGGAGACAAAAGGGAGGCAGAGGAGGGGGAAAAGAGACTCAGGGGAGGGAGAGGATGGGTGAAAGGAGACACAAGGGAGGCAGAGGAGGGGGATAGGAGACAGGACTGAGGCAGAGGAGGGGGATAAGAGACACACGGGAGGAAGAAGAGGGGGAAAAGGAGACAAAAGGGAGGCAGAGGAGGGGAGAATGAGACACAAGGGAGGAAGAGGAGGGGGAAATGAGACACAAGGGAGGGAGAGAAGGGGGCAAAGGAGACACTAGGGAGGATGAGGAGGGGGAAAGGAGACACAAAGGAGGCAGAGAAGGGAGTAAATGAGACACAAGGGAGGGAGAAGAGTGGGAAGGAGACACCTGGTAGGCAGAGGAGGGGGAAATGAGACACAAGGGAGGGAGAGGAGGAGGGACACAAAAGAAGAAGAGGAGGGTCACACAAAAGAGGGAGAGGAGGTGGGAAAGGAGACACAAGGGAGGGAAAATATGGGGCAAAAGGAGACAAAATGGAGGCAGAGGAGGGGGAAATGAGACTCAAGGGAGGGGGAGGAGGGGGGAAATGAGACTCAAGGGAGGGAGAGGAGGGGTGAAAGGAGACACAAGGGAGGCAGAGGAGGGGGATAGGAGACAGGAGTGAGGCAGAGGGGGATATGAGACACACTGGGGGGAGATAGGAATATAAAAGGGAGGCAGAGGAGGGGGAAATGAGACACAAGAGAGGGAGAGGAGGGGGGGAAAGCGACAATAGGTAGGCAGAGGAGGAAGTAAATGAGACACAAGGGAGGGAGGGGGAAATGAGACACAAGTGAGGCAGAGGAAGGGTGAAATGAGACACAAAGGAGGCAGAGGAGAGGAAAGTAAGACACACAGGACGAAGAAGAGGGGGAAAAGGAGACACAAGGGATGGAGAGGAGGGGGCAAAAGAGACACAAGGGAGGGAGAGAAGGGGCAAAGGAGACACTAGGGAGGAAGAGGAGGGGGGAAAGGAGACACTAGGGAGGGAAAGGAGGTTGAAAGGAGACACAAGGGAGGATGAGGAGGGGGAAATGAGACACAAGGGAGGCAAAGGAGAGGGAAATGAGACACAAGGGAGAGAGAGGAGGAGGGACACAAAAGAAGAAGAGGAGGGGGGCACAATAGAGGGAGAGGAGGGGGAAATGAGACTCAAGGGAGGGAGAGGAGGGGGGAAATGAGACTCAAGAAATTAGAGGAGGGGGGAAATGAGACACAAGGGAGGGAGAGGAGGGGGATAGGAGACAGGAGTGAGGAAGAGGAGGGGGATATGACACATGGAGGGAGAGGAGGGGGGAAAGGAATCAAAAGGGGGCAGAGGGGGGGGAATGAGACACAAGGGAGGGAGAGGAGTGGGGATAGGAGACACAAGGGAGGCAGAGGAGGGGGGATAGGAGACACAAGGGAGGCAGAGGAGGGGGGATAGGAGACACAAGGGAGGGAAAAGAGCGGGTAAAGGAGACACAAGTGAGGGAGAGGAGAGGAGAAAGGAGACACAAGGGAGGAAGAGGAGAGGGAAATGAGACACAGGGGAGGGAGAAAGAGACAGGAGGGAGGAGGAGAAACACAGGGGAGGGAGAGGGCCAGTAAAGTAGAGGGGAGAGAGGCTCTCAATGAGCGCCTCCCATCAAGTAGAGGTGGGAGAGGCTTGTTTTCTTCTCGTCTTTTCATTAATTTTGGAGGGAGCTCCAGTTCTTGGTAATGTCACTGTTGTGCCATATTTTCTCCACTTGATGATGACTGTCTTCACTGTGTTCCATGGTATATCTAATGCTTTTGAAATTCTTTTGTACCCTTCTCCTGACTGATACCTTTTAACAATGAGATCCCTCTGATGCTTTGGAAGCTCTCTGTGGACCATGGCTTTTGCTGTGGGATGCGACTAAGAACATTTCAGGAAAGACCAACTAGAGCAGCTGAATTTAATTTGGGGTTAATCAGAGGCACTTTAAATAATGGCAGGTGTATGCTGACTCCTATTAAATACGATTTGGAATGTGATTGCTTAATTCTGAACACAGCTACATCCCCAGCTATGAGAGAGTGTGCAGACTTATGCAACCACATTAGTTTTCTTTGTTTTTTTCTTCCCTCCACTTAAAAGATTTCAGTTTGTTTTTCAATTGAGTTGTACAGTTTATAGGTCACATTAAAGGTGGAAAAAAATCTGAAATTATTTATCTTTGTCTAATTTTTTTACAGCACAGAAACCTGACATTTTAACAGGGGTGTGTAGACTTTTTATATCTACTGTAGATACTACTGGACATTCCTGGATAGTTTGGCCAACTTCTCATAGAAACATCATGGGATAATGTATATCCACTTCCAATATCACAATGTTACCTGAGCTCTTGTTTGTTGGGATTCCCGAAGCCGTGAGTGTCTGGTGATTCTCCATCATCACGTCTTTGTAAAGCTCCTTGTGTCCTTCTATATACTCCCACTCCTCCATAGAGAAATAGACGGCAACATCATCACACTTTATAGGGACCTGAAACAGACAACGACATTCAGAGCAGACACAGAGACTGGTTCTGTTAGAGTCTGTTACTGATAGAGAGACCTGAGAGGAAGATAATGTTACTGAGAACATGCAGAGAGAAGATAGGAAAACACACCCAGGTCCAGATAGAGCTTGGTCAGTTATGGGAGTCACTGTGTCCTGGCATAATGTCACAATGTCCAGCAGTGCTCACCTCTCCAGTCACAGGTCCAGATAGAGCTTGGTCAATAATGGGGGTCACTGTGTCCTGGCATAATGTCACATTGTCCAGCAGTGCTCACCTCTCCAGTCACAGGTCCAGATAGAGCTTGGTCAGTAAAGGGAGTCACTGTGTCCTGGTATAATGTCACATTGTCCAGCAGTGCTCACCTCTCCAGTCACAGGTCCAGATACAGCTTGGTCAGTAATGGGAGTCACTGTGTCCTGGTATAATGTCACATTGTACAGCAGTGCTCACCTCTCCAGTCACAGGTCCAGATAGAGCTTGGTCAGTAATGGGGGTCACTGTGTCCTGGTATAATGTCACATTGTCCAGCAGTGCTCACCTCTCCAGTCACAGGTCCAGATAGAGCTTGGTCAGTAATGGGAGTCACTGTGTCCTGGTATAATGTCACATTGAACAGCAGTGCTCACCTCTCCAGTCACAGGTCCAGATAGAGCTTGGTCAGTAATGGGGGTCACTGTGTCCTGGTATAATGTCACATTGTCCAGCAGTGCTCACCTCTCCAGTCACAGGTCCAGATAGAGCTTGGTCAGTAATGGGGGTCACTGTGTACTGGTATAATGTCACATTGTCCAGCAGTGCTCACCTCTCCAGTCACAGGTCCAGATAGAGCTTGGTCAGTAATGGGAGTCACTGTGTCCTGGTATATATTCACATTGTCCAGCAGTGCTCACCTCTCCAGTCACAGGTCCAGATACAGCTTGGTCAGTAATGGGGGTCACTGTGTCCTGGCATAATTTCACATTGTCCAGCAGTGCTCACCTCTCCAGTCACAGGTCCAGATACAGCTTGGTCAGTAATGGGAGTCACTGTGTCCTGGTATAATGTCACATTGTACAGCAGTGCTCACCTCTCCAGTCACAGGTCCAGATAGAGCTTGGTCAGTAATGGGGGTCACTGAGTCCTGGTATAATGTCACATTGTCCAGCAGTGCTCACCTCTCCAGTCACAGGTCCAGATAGAGCTTGGTCAGTAATGGGAGTCACTGTGTCCTGGTATAATGTCACATTGAACAGCAGTGCTCACCTCTCCAGTCACAGGTCCAGATAGAGCTTGGTCAGTAATGGGGGTCACTGTGTCCTGGTATAATGTCACATTGTCCAGCAGTGCTCACCTCTCCAGTCACAGGTCCAGATAGAGCTTGGTCAGTAATGGGGGTCACTGTGTACTGGTATAATGTCACATTGTCCAGCAGTGCTCACCTCTCCAGTCACAGGTCCAGATAGAGCTTGGTCAGTAATGGGAGTCACTGTGTCCTGGTATATATTCACATTGTCCAGCAGTGCTCACCTCTCCAGTCACAGGTCCAGATACAGCTTGGTCAGTAATGGGGGTCACTGTGTCCTGGCATAATTTCACATTGTCCAGCAGTGCTCACCTCTCCAGTCACAGGTCCAGATAGAGCTTGGTCAGTTATGGGGGTCACTGTGTCCTGGCATAATGTCACATTGTCCAGCAGTGAGCACCTCACCAGTCACAGGTCCAGCTAGAGCTTGGTCAGTAATGGGAGTCACTGTGTCCTGGTATAATGTCACATTGTCCAGCAGTGATCACCTCTCCAGTCACAGGTCCAGATAGAGCTTGGTCAGTAATGGGAGTCACTGTGTCCTGGTATAATGTCACATTGTCCAGCAGTGATCACCTCTCCAGTCACAGGTCCAGATAGAGCTTGGTCAGTAATGGGAGTCACTGTGTCCTGGCATAATGTCACATTGTCCAGCAGTGATCACCTCTCCAGTCACAGGTCCAGATAGAGCTTGGTCAGTAATGGGGGTCACTGTGTCCTGGTATAATGTCACATTGTCCGGCAGTGCTCACCTCTCCAGTCACAGGTCCAGATAGAGCTTGGTCAGTAATAGGAGTCACTATGTCCTGGTATAATGTCACATTGTCCAGCAGTGCTCACCTCTCCAGTCACAGGTCCAGATAGAGCTTGGTCAGTAATGGGGGTCACTGTGTCCAGGTATAATGTCACATTGTCCGGCAGTGCTCACCTCTCCAGTCACAGGTCCAGATAGAGCTTGGTCAGTAATAGGAGTCACTATGTCCTGGTATAATGTCACATTGTCCAGCAGTGATCACCTCTCCAGTCACAGGTCCAGATACAGCTTGGTCAGTAATGGGGGTCACTGTGTCCTGGCATAATTTCACATTGTCCAGCAGTGCTCACCTCTCCAGTCACAGGTCCAGATAGAGCTTGGTCAGTAATGGTAGTCACTGTGCCCTGGTATAATGTAACATTGTACAGCAGTGCTCACCTCTCCAGTCACTGGTCCAGATAGAGCTTGGTTAGTAATGGGGGTCACTGTGTCCTGGTATAATGTCACATTGTCCAGCAGTGCTCACCTCTCCAGTCACAGGTCCAGATACAGCTTGGTCAGTAATGGGGGTCACTGTGTCCTGGTATAATGTCACAATGTCCAGCAGTGCTCACCTCTCCAGTCACAGGTCCAGATAGTGCTTGGTCAGTAATGGGGGTCACTGTGTACTGGTATAATGTCACATTGTCCAGCAGTGCTCACCTCTCCAGTCACAGGTCCAGATAGAGCTTGGTCAGTAATGGGGGTCACTGTGTACTGGTATAATGTCACATTGTCCAGCAGTGCTCACCTCTCCAGTCACAGGTCCAGATAGAGCTTGGTCAGTAATGGGAGTCACTGTGTCCTGGTATATATTCACATTGTCCAGCAGTGCTCACCTCTCCAGTCACAGGTCCAGATACAGCTTGGTCAGTAATGGGGGTCACTGTGTCCTGGCATAATTTCACATTGTCCAGCAGTGCTCACCTCTCCAGTCACAGGTCCAGCTAGAGCTTGGTCAGTAATGGGAGTCACTGTATCCTGGTATAATGTAACATTGTACAGCAGTGCTCACCTCTCCAGTCACAGGTCCAGATAGAGCTTGGTCAGTCATGGGGGTCACTGTGTCCTGGCATAATTTCACATTGTCCAGCAGTGCTCACCTCTCCAGTCACAGGTCCAGATACAGCTTGGTCAGTAATGGGGGTCACTGTGTCCTGGCATAATTTCACATTGTCCAGCAGTGCTCACCTCTCCAGTCACAGGTCCAGCTAGAGCTTGGTCAGTAATGGGAGTCACTGTATCCTGGTATAATGTAACATTGTACAGCAGTGCTCACCTCTCCAGTCACAGGTCCAGATAGAGCTTGGTCAGTAATGGGAGTCACTGTGTCCTGGTATAATGTCACATTGTCCAGCAGTGAGCACCTCACCAGTCACAGGTCCAGCTAGAGCTTGGTCAGTAATGGGAGTCACTGTGTCCTGGTATAATGTCACATTGTCCAGCAGTGATCACCTCTCCAGTCACAGGTCCAGATAGAGCTTGGTCAGTAATGGGAGTCACTGTGTCCTGGCATAATGTCACATTGTCCAGCAGTGATCACCTCTCCAGTCACAGGTCCAGATAGAGCTTGGTCAGTAATGGGAGTCACTGTGTCCTGGCATAATGTCACATTGTCCAGCAGTGATCACCTCTCCAGTCACAGGTCCAGATAGAGCTTGGTCAGTAATGGGGGTCACTGTGTCCTGGTATAATGTCACATTGTCCGGCAGTGCTCACCTCTCCAGTCACAGGTCCAGATAGAGCTTGGTCAGTAATAGGAGTCACTATGTCCTGGTATAATGTCACATTGTCCAGCAGTGCTCACCTCTCCAGTCACAGGTCCAGATAGAGCTTGGTCAGTAATGGGGGTCACTGTGTCCTGGTATAATGTCACATTGTCCGGCAGTGCTCACCTCTCCAGTCACAGGTCCAGATAGAGCTTGGTCAGTAATAGGAGTCACTGTGTCCTGGTATAATGTCACATTGTCCAGCAGTGATCACCTCTCCAGTCACAGGTCCAGATACAGCTTGGTCAGTAATGGGGGTCACTGTGTCCTGGCATAATTTCACATTGTCCAGCAGTGCTCACCTCTCCAGTCACAGGTCCAGATAGAGCTTGGTCAGTAATGGTAGTCACTGTGCCCTGGTATAATGTAACATTGTACAGCAGTGCTCACCTCTCCAGTCACTGGTCCAGATAGAGCTTGGTTAGTAATGGGGGTCACTGTGTCCTGGTATAATGTCACATTGTCCAGTAGTGCTCACCTCTCCAGTCACAGGTCCAGATACAGCTTGGTCAGTAATGGGGGTCACTGTGTCCTGGTATAATGTCACAATGTCAAGCAGTGCTCACCTCTCCAGTCACAGGTCCAGATAGTGCTTGGTCAGTAATGGGGGTCACTGTGTCCTGGCATATTGTCACATTGTCCAGCAGTGCTCACCTCTCCAGTCACAGGTCCAGATACAGCTTGGTCAGTAATGGGGGTCACTGTGTCCTGGCATAATTTCACATTGTCCAGCAGTGCTCACCTTTCCAGTCACAGGTCCAGATAGAGCTTGGTCAGTAATGGGGGTCACTGTGTCCTGGTATAATGTCACATTGTCCAGCAGTGTTCACCTCTCCAGTCACTGGTCCACATAGAGCTTGGTTAGTAATGGGGGTCACTGTGTCCTGGTATAATGTCACATTGTCCAGCAGTGCTCACCTCTCCAGTCACAGGTCCAGATACAGCTTGGTCAGTAATAGGGGTCACTGTGTCCTGGCATAATGTCACATTGTCCAGCAGTGATCACCTCTCCAGTCACAGGTCCAGATAGAGCTTGGTCAGTAATGGGAGTCACTGTGTCCTGGTATAATGTCACATTGTCCAGCAGTGATCACCTCTCCAGTCACAGGTCCAGATAGAGGTTGGTCAGTAATGGGAGTCACTGTGTCCTGGTATAATGACACATTGTCCAGCAGTGCTCACCTCTCCAGTCACAGGTCCAGATAGAGCTTGGTCAGTAATAAGAGTCACTGTGTCCTGGTATAATGTCACATTGTCCAGCAGTGATCACCTCTCCAGTCACAGGTCCAGATAGAGCTTGGTCAGTAATGGGAGTCACTGTGTCCTGGTATAATGTCACATTGTCCAGCAGTGCTCACCTCTCCAGTCACAGGTCCAGATAGAGCTTGGTCAGTAATGGGAGTCACTGTGTCCTGGTATAATGTCACATTGTCCAGCAGTGCTCACCTCTCCAGTCACAGGTCCAGATAGAGCTTGGTCAGTAATGGGAGTCACTTTGTCCTGGTATAATATCACATTGTCCAGCAGTGCTCACCTCTCCAGTCACAGGTCCAGATAGTGCTTGGTCAGTAATGGGGGTCACTGTGTCCTGGTATAATGTCACATTGTCCAGCAGTGCTCATCTCTCCAGTCACAGGTCCAGATAGAGCTTGGTCAGTAATGGGAGTCACTGTGTCCTGGTATAATGTCACATTGTCCAGCAGTGCTCACCTCTCCAGTCACAGGTCCAGATAGAGCTTGGTCAGTAATGGGGGTCACTGTGTCCTGGTATAATGTCACATTGTCCAGCAGTGCTCACCTCTCCAGTCAGCTGGTGAATGTTGGGGGAATTCTTCTTCACAATGGTGTATTCCTACAGGATGATAGAGGGACATGTCAGACATCAGTGCAGGTAGTTAATGTGTGACATATTCTTACTTGCACTATATCCCTCACCTTCCCACATCAATATATCCTTTTCAGTGTCCTTCTCTAATCCAGACTGTAAAAGCCTCACACACACACAGAGAGCTTACGTATCTTCAGGTAGATTATTATATTGTGCCATATAGATAGTATAACTTGTACAGAGAAATGGCCAAGAACACATTATAATGCATCACTTTCTTCCTCCATACAAACATGTCTCCTCATCCACCAAATTCAGTCACAAGGACCTGTTTGTTGGTCTGTGATCGTTCTCTACTTCTACCAATTCTTATCTATTTATAACATAATATTTAACCATTTGTTTTCCTTTTCCTCTATTACTGGACATTGTTTAACATCAGCACAAAGATTGAGGTGATAATAAAAGTAAATGTGATAAAAGTGGTGTCATTGTGACGTTGTCCAGCAGCTCTCACCTCTCCAGTCAGCAGGTAGATCATCTCCAAGGCCTGGTGTAAGAATCTCTCAGCGACCTTCTCCATATTCTTTTTATCCTTAGTCATTTTGTTTATAATTAGTGTGTTAATAGGATTCTGCAAGAAAAAGACAAAATAAACTGTAGGTAGTTGTAGATGGTGCACTTTTATATCATTTAATCCAAAACTAGTTCAGATATGGATCCATTTTTTATCAAAATAGTTATGGAACCCCATGACCCATAAACATGGTACCTCTGGAAGCCATAGCTCTACACCATATATTAAAGGACCAATGCAGTTCATGGAAAAAAGACACTTATTAGTCACGTATGTACCTGTGATGGCAGCCCTATGTGGAGACATCTGTAATAAAGTACTGTGGTACCTGCTTCACTTTACCTGCAAAAGAGCCTAGTCCAGTCTCAAGGGGATCCCATCCATGGACCAGCAAAGATGTACATGTCACCCATGGGGTTTGTTACTAGCCCGGGGCTACCCCTGTGATAACCATTACTTCCCCTGTTTGGACTTTCTAGGTTTGGAAACCCTCATCCCCAGTGAATCCCTCTTCTGTCTGTGTGTTTTCGCATTGTGTGGCTAAATGATTGTTATTTTTTTATATGTAGCTTTGTGTAGTTGTGT
>JAPZIH010001026.1:22500-73389 GCA_027410445.1 Discoglossus pictus
GCAGTGTGTATATCACTAATATAGTTGTCATACTTCCAGTTTGTGTGTAATGCTTGCAGATTGTGAGTTGCTCATCCGTGCTGCAAATTGCGAGGCTCACAATGGGCGCCAAAGGGAAAGGCGGAGGGAAGGAGAGAGAGAATGAGAAGGAGAGAAAGAGAGAAATGTTGCTCATTGCGCAAGAGAGAAGGAGAGAGCAAGAAGGAGGTGGAGAGAGAGAAGAAGATAGGGAGAGATAGAAGGGTTAGGGCGAGAGCGTTATCACAGGGAGCCGGCGCAGCGATAGAGAGAGAGAGAATACACACAGAGAGAGGGCACACAGACAGACAGAAGACACCATATTTAAGACTATATTACACCGTCATTATTAATGGGCAAGTGACTAGTAGATATATAATGGTGATAAATACTTCTGAGCTGTGCGGTCTGATCAGGTGATGTTTGTATCTAATCTCCGGCTCCTACTAATCTTATAATCACTATAATCCTTTATGGTCAGTACTTTGTCCTATAACAGATAATATCAGATCCTTCCCTCCCTGATCCAACCTACTTGTCCTTAGTGTCTCCATATTGTCCCCCCAATGCCCTTCCCACCATTGCAGTGTTTGATTCCCTGTTAGGTCATTGTACAAGTAGTGTGTTTAACCCATAAAGTCCTGGGCAGGCCCGTGTGTGACTAAAGGACCAGGTATAACAGGGGGCTCTGGTCTTAGACCTGGACAATAGCCCAGTATTAAATAAAATAATATCAGATCTGTGTCTACACAAACATACATCGCTGGATGATCATTTGTGTAGGTATTATTGAATTACATTTATTTTACAGTTTCATTTTTTTTTTTTTTTTTTTTATTATTTTAATTGTATTTTTTTATTTGATATTTTTTATTTACTTTTATTTTTTATTATTTTGTAATCTAGTTATTTTATTTTTAGTAATTCAAGTTTTTTTAACTTTTTATAACTGTTTTAAGGTTTTTTGTGTTTGTGTTTGTAGTTAATTTTATTTTATTAGGGTAGTGTTGTGTTTTTTATACTTAGGCACATCAAGGGTTACATTTAGGGTACCATAGTAGTCTTTATAGACTCCCGTGGCCGTTAGGGCTTGATTTTAGAGTACCATGGGAGCCTATATAGACCCCCATGGTATTTTGGACTTACGTTATATATCATGGGGGTCCTTTAAGACCTTATGGTGCTTAAGGGGATAATAGGCATATCATAGGGTCTATATAGAATGGCAAGGTATACTGGGTTAATAGGGATACCATAGAGGTAATTTAAGAACCCCCATTGTATGTTGTTAATGTTTAGATCCTTAACAGACTTCCATGGCAGGGGTTCATTTTTTGTGACACAGAGGTCCTTGAGGACCCCCTTGCCACTGAATCTAGATAGGCTGTTAATATTTCATGCCACAGGCGTACTTATATGACCCCCATGTTATTGGATCAGTTAGAGACACCCGTGGTGAGACTAACTTTTAGGTGCCATGGGGCTCCTTTAAGGACCCCTTTGACACAGGGTGAATATTTTACATGCCATAGGGGTCTTAGTGGACCCCCATTGTTTTGTATTTCAGAGATTTGGTGTCTGCGTGGAATAGGGAAATCCACTCACCTGTTTTATGTTTTTTATTTATACATATAGTATTTATTGCTAATTGCTCCCTGGGTTTACATAAATAGTTTTCACTCATAACACATTTTTTCTGAGATAAAGCAGAGTATGGCAGATACATAGACTTATGGGGCCATGTTGTCTGTATGGACCCATTTGGCTCTCTATCTGAATACTGTGAAGTGTAATAATATTGTACATTTGTACGTGTATTTAGAGGTGACCTGTTTACAGGCCATAAAAATATTATTGCATTATGAAATGGAACCAGATGCTATCTGTGAATTCCATTGAATTAGTTCTGTAACAGCCAACACATTGTTTGTAAACGTTATAACCTCAATAAAATGGTGAAAGTCTATAATCTGTTTATATATATCTGTGTAGGACCTTTAGATGTAAAGCCTCCAGTTGTCTCCAAGGTTGAACAAGAAGATCTGAATATAAGAGACCAGCAGCAGGTGAAGGAGGAGGAGGGTCCTGGGAATATCAGAGAAGGTAAGGAATTAATGCAAAATAAGGAAAGTAATAATACATTACTGCAGATGTATTTTGTAGGTGACTCCGTCCCCTCCATATGGGTCTATATTTATTACAAAGTCAGTGACGTCTCTGATAGGTGATGGACTGAATGTGACGGCTCTGCTTGTGATGACGTCTCTGATACGTGATGGACTGAATGTGATGGCTCTGCTTGTGATGACGTCTCTGTTTGGTGATGGACTGAATGTGACGGCTCTGCTTGTGATGACGTTTCTGATAGGTGATGTACTGAATGTGACGGCTCTGCTTGTGATGACGTTTCTGATAGGTGATGGACTGAATGTGACGGCTCTGCTTGTGATGACGTCTCTGATAGGTGATGGACTGAATGTGACGGCTGCTTGTGATGACGTCTCTGATAGGTGATGGACTGAATGTTACGGCTCTGCTTGTGATGACGTCTCTAATAGGTGATGGACTGAATGTGACGGCTCTGCTTGTGATGACGACTCTGATAGGTGATGGACTGAATGTGAAGGCTTTGCTTGTGATGACGTCTCTGATAGGTGATGGACTGAATGTGACGGCTCTGCTTGTGATGACGTCTCTGATAGGTGATGGACTGAATGTGACGGCTCTGCTTGTGATGACGTCTCTGATAGGTGATGGACTGAATGTGACGGCTCTGCTTGTGATGACGTCTCTGATAGGTGATGGACTGAATGTGACGGCTGCTTGTGATGACGTCTCTGATAGGTGATGGACTGAATGTGACGGCTCTGCTTGTGATGACGTCTCTGATAGGTGATGGACTGAATGTGACGGCTCTGCTTGTGATGACGTCTCTGATAGGTGATGGACTGAATGTGAAGGCTCTGCTTGTGATGACGTCTCTGATAGGTGATGGACTGAATGTGACGGCTCTGCTTGTGATGACGTCTCTGATAGGTGATGGACTGAATGTGACGGCTCTGCTTGTGATGACGTCTCTGATACGTGATGGACCGAATGTGACGGCTCTGCTTGTGATGACGTCTCTGATAGGTGATGGACTGAATGTGACAGCTCTGCTTGTGATGACGTCTCTGATAGGTGATGGACTGAATGTGACGGCTCTGCTTGTGATGACGTCTCTGATAGGTGATGGACTGAATGTGAAGGCTCTGCTTGTGATGACGTCACAGAAACAGAAACAGAACAATGTACAGATGAAGAAGGTAGTAATATTAAGATAGTAGGGAGCGATCTTACAGGTTTTGTGATATTAGTATTTATATAACTAATATATTTAACATATCTGTATATGGAGGTTAATAAATACTTGAGTAACAGGCTTATCGTGAAACAAAAAACACATGTTTAAAAAGTCATTGTAATTATCATAAAATGGCGTTTCATTTGTTTATTCATTAACTAATTAGCAATAAAATGACTATTTTAAGGAAAAAAGTAAGTGCTGGTGAAATGTCACTTCGTAGTGACTCTCCGACAACCCACACTCAATCAAGCGGAGATGAAACCAGGACGCAATCAGGTTTCTTTATTTTACAAGCTTGGAGGCGAAAATTGCAATCTCTGTATCACACACACAAGAATAGTAAAATGGACTCAATTACAATGACAAGCACAGAGTATATGAACTTATAGAAGGAATTAGAAACAAGCCAAATATGGTTATTATCTATTATTACAAATAGCACATAAATATTTACCATTACCAAATGTCAGCATTCCATTCTTATTAGTGGTCAGTGGGCAACTGTCTGTGTGAGCGGTCCAAAAGCAATATGCAAGCCACTGGCATCCAAAGCTAATTGTAGGCAAAACAAACATATTATTATTGAGTCTCCTTTGCATATGCCAAGGACTTACACTTATTAATTTTATTTAAAGCAAATATATATAATTTAAAGCCATATAAACCTATTATTCGTGACAGCAATAGTAAATGGAGTTCCATACATTTATTTGGGTACAAAATTGCAGCCACAAAACAAACATTTACAATTCCCTCCACATAAGGATTTAAAACTTACTTTTGAAATTTAGCATTGCAGGTTCATCTGATCTGCTTCTCTCCCATTCTACGTGTCCATGGAGGGAAGAAGCTCTGTCTAAGAGATAAACTGTATTGTCTTACTAAACTGATCCTTTAAGTGATTCAGTGACTGATTGAATTGTAAGGGCAGACCATTTTCAGGGTTACTACTTTAGATCCAGTCAAAGAGTCCAATATATCAAATTGGATTTTGTTTAATTTGAACTATCATGTGGCATTTCCAGGGCTGGGTACAACATCTGTGTTTGAAGCCTGAATGACAATAACGTTTGGTATAAATGTGTTATCTTGAGTCTAGATTTTGAGTCCGATTAGGGGTAAAGACTTGGTAGACTTGGGAAATGGATCCTGCTTTTTCCTCCGCAGAAAGTATTTAGAGTAGAAATAGAAGAGGATGACAGTATTTCTGATTTGCCATATTAGGCAGTGTGGATAATATGACATTCTGTGATGTGAATTTTGCTGAGTAGTGTTGAAACTGCATTATTCTGACCTAGTAGCTACTCACATTATGATATCCCTTGTGTAAGTTTGTGATATTGTCTAGAAATCAGCCACCAAGAATACCACCAAAAGAAAAGAAAAAACAAGACAAACTGGCTTTCTGATGAGGCTGTGAAATCAACCCAGGAAAGAAGGTAATTGAAAGGTAGTGGAGATAGGACAATATTTTTCTAACTGAAAGCAGAATTCAAGAGGGCAGCCAGAAAAGAAAAGGAGACATTATCTAACAAGTGATGTAAAGAGATAGAAGAAGATAACAGAATGGGTAAATCAAGAGATCTATTCAAGAAAATTGGGGATCTCAATGGAAGCTTTCATTTCAAAGTTGGTGTGATTAAAGACAAAAATGGTAGGGATTTTATAAAAGCAGATCAGATAAAGAAGAGTTGGCAGAAGATATATACAGGAAGGATCTTAACATAATTGATAACCTAAATAGTTTGTTCAATGAGCTGGAGCCAGACATCTTATGAGATAGGCCCTTGGAAGCAAGATGGGTGCTGGGAAGCCTTGCTTATAACAAGGCTGCAGGAGTTGATAGAATACCAGCGGAAGTGTTTGAAATCCTAGAACATGTTGCTGTGAAAGTGTTGCTTGCCTTATGCCAACTGATTTTGAAAACTCAACAATGGCCAGTACACTGAAAAAGGTCAGTCTATATACCAATCCCAAAAAGCAGTGCCAAAGAGTGCTCCAATTATCAAATAGTTGCACTAATTTCACATGCTAGCAAGGTAATGCTTACGATCCTACAAACTCAGCTCCAACAATATATGGACCAACAACTACCACGTGTGCAAGCCGGGTTTTTTAGAGGCACAAAATATCAAATTGCCAATGTCTAATGAATACTAGAGAAAACGAGAGAGATCCAGAAAACATTTACTTCTGCTCGATAGCTGTTTTAAACGCCATTGACTGCGTGGATCACAATAAAATGTCCAAGTTCCAAAAGATATGGTGTACAAGACCATCTCATCCGCCTCCTGAGGAATATGTTTGTGGACCAAGAAGCCACTGTCAGCACTGAACATGGGACAACCGAATGGTTCAAGATCAGGAAAGTAATGTGAGAAGGTTACATATTGTTACCTCATTTATTCAACTTATGCATGGAATACATCATGAAAAAGGCCGGGCTGATTAAATCCAAATCAGGAAATAATATTGCTGTGAAATATCAACAACCTCAGATTTGAGGAGGAACTAAAGGGCCTGTTGATGAGGGTGACAGAAGAGTGTATAAATGCTGGCCTTCTGCTCAATGTTAAACAGACGAAGATCCTGGCAAACAGCAATCTCAGTTCCTGGCAAATAGTTGGGGAAGACGTTGAACCAGTTTTTTTTTCTGGGATCAAGGATCTCTTCAAATGATGACTATAGCTATGAAATTAAAATATGTTTGCTTCTAAGGAGGAAAGCTATGTCAGGTCTGGAGAAGCTATTAAAAAGAAGAGATATGTTACGCTATCAACAAATGTCCACATAGTTAAAACAAGGTTATTCCCAGTTGTAAAGTACCGATTTGAGAGACGGACCATAAAGAAGGCTGAGCAATGTAAAACTGATGCCTTTCAATTGTGGTGTTGGAAAAAAGTGCTTAGAGTCCATTGGAGCTCAGAGGGCAGTGTCTGACAGATATGCCTGGTGTTGTATATTCAGTTTGTGTGGTACATGGGGTGCTGGTTGGTGACACTGTATGTATTGATGATTTGATAATTTTTCCAGTTCTGTAATCTGTATCTGTAGCAACTTCATTGGAAAACACTTCATGTGTTTGTGAAGTAGGCAACAAACTAATAACATTAGCAGTTGTTTAAGCAGTGGGCATGAAGGCAGTTTTAGAGAATATAAAAAATATATATGTTCTGAGTGTGGGAAAAGTTTTAGCCACAAATCAAGTCTTGATTCTCATCAGAGAATTCATACAGGGGAGAAGCCATATGTGTGTCATGTGTGGGAAATGTTTTATCAGAATTCAACCCTTATAAGACATCAGAGAACTCATAGAAGATAGAAACCATTTGTGCATTTTAGGGTGGTAAACAGGCACCTGGGAAACACACATGAGAGACGTTATCTTATATATAAAGTTTAAAGAACCTGTTTAACAGACAGGTAGAGGGCTGTGTGTACCTCGCTTACCACTTGTTAGTTCAAAGAATATGTGTTTATAAAGTCAACAATAAAGCAATCTATAAAAATTGGATTCAAAATGAATGTACCTATCTAGTGCCCGGAGTCTATATATATATCCAGGACACCAGCCAGGTACATTCATATTAAATCTTATAGATCTTTACATTTTTATAGATATTGTGTTTGTCCATGTGTGTATAATGCCATTTTTATGTTGTAAGAATTGTACATTTAGAAATTGTATATAAGAAGTTAACTTTTTGTCTATAATGGGTATTTTTTCATGTTAGATAAACGAATGGGGAGCGCACTTGCACTAACTACAGAAAGGAACTTCTAATTTCATAAAATATTACCTGGGAAGATTGTTATGTGTGTAAGGAATCAAAATAGAAAAATAAAAAGGAAAGCATACAATGTAAAGCACTTCCTTTTGTAATATGGGAATAATGAACTAAAACTTACAATTATTTGATGGTTTATGAACAACAAGCCATAGATAATCTGTAGGAAATATAGAATTTGCTTAGAAATGTTGCCTCATTTGTATGATATACTGGGGTTAATTATTACAATTGGGTCCAACTTATTATATTCCATCTCACAACTAGTAATAACTGACCAATATCTGCTAAATTAATATGTCTGCTCATCCTTATATTTAATCCCATTTACACATATGGGACATGGAGTAGCTCTATAATGTCATTGGTAATATTTTTATAATATGAGTCTTAAATTGGAAAATGGAAAAAAAAGTTGCTATAATGGAATAGACTAAATAAATGATAATATTGCAGGGCAAGTTACAAATTCATAATTAAAACAATATATAAACTTGTATTAAGCTAGCAAAATTAAAAAACAAAAAATGTAAAATGTTATTGGACCACTCCACGCTTTTCCCCAAAGGTAAGGAAATGCTATATTGTATACAATATATAACTTGTGCACCAAAAATGTAGATAAAAACAACTGTTACAGAGAATACAGAAACAAACAAGAGAACCTGCTAGTCTGAACACTTAGGCACATACAAAGGAGCTAGGTGGTTGCAACCGTAAGTGGTCTGACAGGTAGTTGGTTGTTATAGATGTAAGGAATGTGAATTATGCTTTAAATCTCCCCAAAATAAGTGTCTGGGCTAGGATCTAGATAGCATGCAGGTATAAAACACCACCTCCTCATTGGAGATTATAGGACACCACATCTTCATTGGAGCTTATAGGACACCCCCTCCTCATTGGAGCTTATAGGACACCACCTCCTCATTAGAGCGTATAGGTCACCACCTCCTCATTGGAGCTTATAGGACACCCCCTCCTCATTTGAGCTTATAGGTCACCACCTCCTCATTAGAGCTTATAGGACACCACCTCCTCATTAGAGCTTATAGGACACCACCTCCTCATTAGAGCTTATAGGACACCACCTCCTCATTGGAGATTATAGGACACCACCTCCTCATTGAAGCTTATAGGACACCCCCTCCTCATTGGAGCTTATAGGACACCACCTCCTCAATAGAGCTTATAGGACACCACCTCCTCATTAGAGCTTATAGGACACCACCTCCTCATTAGAGCTTCGGAGTAGGTAGGTTGTGTCAGTTGAGCAGGGAGATCCTTACAGGCAGGTTTTGTGATAGCAATATATTTTGGTATACTCAACTACACTCTAGACTATGGTACGTGCAAGTACATATTAATATATCGGATACCAATGTGCTCCAGATCTTCCCATAAAGATTCAATGATATTTACATCTGGTAATTGGGAGTACATGGAAGGTGTTTGCTTCTTCCTGGTGTTCATGAAACCTGTGTTGTATTTGTTAATATGGGCATTATCAATGTCCCAATTCACCCCTCACAGCTCCATTGAAGTCTGAGCCCTATGTGGTGACGGTGCCCATGCGTTCGCTCCTGGCTGGCGCCTTACTTAGCAGCCCATGCTGGGAGTAAAGGATGCATGTGGAAAATGGATACCTCTGGGCCTAATGGATACCTCTGGGCCTATGTAACTAAGCATGGACCACTCTTAAAATCTTCGAACTGGGCAGAATCCCACTGTGTCTACATTTGCTCAGCAAGTAGAACAGGTTCCCGCTGGATCCACATTAGCTCAGTAAGCAGAGCAGGATCTCATTGGATCTGCCTTGGTTCAGTAAACAGGACAGTATCTCATTTGTCTACATTAGGTCAGTAAGCAGGGAAGAATCATATTTGCCTATACTGATTCAGTAAGAAGGGCAGGGTCTCACTGGATCTATGGTGGTCCAGAAAGCAGGAGAGGATCCAACTGGAACTACATGGATCGTCATTGGTTTACATTGGGTCGGTCAGTAAGCAGGGCAGGATATAATTGGGCCGGCACTGGCTCAGTAAGCCAGGCAGGATCTCATTGGATCTGCCTTGGTTCAGTAAATAGGGCTCAGTAAGCAGGAAAGGATCATATTGGCCTATATTGGCCCAATAAATATAAGAAAGCATAGGATCTAGATGGGGTGAGGCTCTGTGACACTATGTTCATCCACTCACATATCGGAGTAGAATAAATAGCAACACCACAAGTCAGTCACTGTGATGGAAAATACATCTAATGTTACAAGTATACACCTTAAATCTAGCCCGTAATCCCAAGTGGTATAACGGATTTAATGAGAACAATAACCCAAGAGTGGAAAAACAATCAGTTAAAACTTCATTTTTATTCACATCATTTTAAAATGCACTATAACTTTTTCTTTTATTTTTGTAAGATTTTATTATTTTTTATGTTTTTATATATGAAAAAAACGCAGATTAGAAATATTAATATAAGACGCGCTGTGAAGGAGTACTGATTTGGGATTGTAATGAAGTAACAATGTCTATCAGTTTACACACATAAGGCCCACTGACAATGTTTGAGTACCAAGGGTATAGATAAATGACTGAAGGGGTGAATAGGGGCTATATATTATTGGTCATTATGTGCGTCATATTAGCAGGTTAGGACGCCTCTTATAGTGCAATGAAACAAAACTTTATTTATTAAAACATAGTTATCCCAATCTCTATCACATATATAGTTGTGAGCGTACGAGTCGTTGCTCACGCTTGCGGGCTCGCGTAGCGAGCCCGCAAGAACTGCGTCCCTCGCGAAGCGAGGGACGCAGTTCGCCGCAAATGCGGGTCCTCGCGAAGCGAGGGCCCGCATTTGCGGTTGTCGAGGCTCAACGTCGGCTCACGCTTGCGGGCTCGCGTAGCGAGCCGCAAGAACTGCGTCCCTCGCGAAGCGAGGGACGCAGTTCGCCGCAAATGCGGGTCCTCGCGAAGCGAGGGCCCGCATTTGCGGTTGTCGAGGCTCAACGTCGGCTGTGTTAACACACACATACACACACACGACTTTTGTAACAGAATAAACCCAACCGCCCAGCCAACAAAAACCCAAGTCGTTGCTCACGCTTGAAGAAACTGCGTCCCTCGCGAAGCGAGGGACGCAGTTCGCCGCAAATGCGGGTCCTCGCGAAGCGAGGGCCCGCATTTGCGGTTGTGGAGGCTCAACGTCGGCTGTGTTAACACACACATACACACACACGACTTTTTTAACAGAATAAACCCAACCGCCCAGCCAACAAAAAACAAACAACGTCCCCGCAAATGCGGATCCTCGCGAAGCGAGGGTCCGCATTTGCGGTGGTGGGAGCATCCCAACATCGGCTGTGTTAACACACACATACACACACACATAACTTCATAACAAAAAAAAAATCAAAGTCGCCTCACACCCGCTTACACCCAGACACACAGACGCAAGACTTAACAAAAAAACAGTAAAAAAGGCCCCTCACACGCTCTTAACACACATACGCACGACTTAGAAACAAATACACTGCGTCGTACACGTAAAAGCTAACTGCGTATATCGCAACAAAATACGGCCGCATCGGAAAAAAATACGGCCGCGAAAGACCCATTCCAACCGCCGCGCATCAAAACATCACAAACACAAGAAATAAACACAACAAACACATAAAAACCTTACTTATAGCACGGGGGGGCATCCGGCACCTCCAAAAGTTCATTTACACGTCCATTTAAGTGAAAACAAACAGTTTAAACGACCGAAAATCGGCTAAGCGAGAGAAAAAATGGCCGCCGAACAAAACGAAAACGAGGCTCCAGACGTAACTACACTACACTTACTCGCAATAATGAAACACATACTATGCGGAACGGATCACACTCATATTAAACACCATTTTAAACACTACTACGCACAAAATGGCGGATGGAACGCAAATTGTAAGCTGGAACGCAAATAGCGCATGCGTATTACGTTCTAACGGTCTAACTTTCCAGAATGTTCTACAAGTTTATAAATACTGTCTATTTGACAGAGAAAAATACATTTCTCCTCAGGTGATGAACAGAGTGACTTCGGAGATAACTGCTGCTAAAACTTGAGAAGATAATTCTTTCCTAATTTACTACTTTACATTGTGCAAATTACAACTGAGAGGTAAGCTATAATATATTACTTATTTTCAAGACAGGACATCAAAAAAAAAAATTAAAGAAGACAAAGAGGTTTATGTATACTGACAAGTGACACGCACATTTATGTGTATAATGTATACTGACAAGTGACACGCACATATATGCGTATAATGTATACTGACATGTGACACGCACATTTATGCGTATAATGTATACTGACAAGTGACACGCACATTTATGCGTATAATGTATACTGACAAGTGACACGCACATATATGCGTATAATGTATACTGACAAGTGACACGCACATTTATGTGTATAATGTATACTGACAAGTGACACGCACATATATGCGTATAATGTATACTGACATGTGACACGCACATTTATGCGTATAATGTATACTGACAAGTGACACGCACATTTATGCGTATAATGTATACTGACAAGTGACACGCACATTTATGTGTATAATGTATAGTGACAAGTGACACGCACATTTAGGCGTATAATGTATACTGACAAGTGACACGCACATTTAGGCGTATAATGTATACTGACAAGTGACACGCACATTTATGTGTATAATGTATAGTGACATGTGACACGCACATTTAGCCGTATAATGTATACTGACAAGTGACACGCACATATATGCGTATAATGTATACTGACATGTGACACGCACATTTATGTGTATAATGTATAGTGACAAGTGACACGCACATTTATGTGTATAATGTATACTGACAAGTGACACGCACATTTAGCCGTATAATGTATACTGACAAGTGACACGCACATTTATGTGTATAATGTATACTGACAAGTGACACGCACATTTAGCCGTATAATGTATAGTGACAAGTGACACGCACATTTATGTGTATAATGTATACTGACAAGTGACACGCACATTTAGCCGTATAATGTATACTGACAAGTGACACGCACATTTATGTGTATAATGTATAGTGACAAGTGACACGCACATTTATGTGTATAATGTATAGTGACAAGTGACACGCACATTTAGCCGTATAATGTATACTGACAAGTGACACGCACATTTATGTGTATAATGTATACTGACAAGTGACACGCACATTTATGTGTATAATGTATACTGACAAGTGACACGCACATTTAGCCGTATAATGTATACTGACAAGTGACACGCACATTTATGTGTATAATGTATACTGACATGTGACACGCACATTTAGCCGTATAATGTATAGTGACAAGTGACACGCACATTTATGTGTATAATGTATACTGACAAGTGACACGCACATTTAGCCGTATAATGTATACTGACAAGTGACACGCACATTTATGTGTATAATGTATAGTGACAAGTGACACGCACATTTATGTGTATAATGTATAGTGACAAGTGACACGCACATTTATGTGTATAATGTATAGTGACATGTGACACGCACATTTATGTGTATAATGTATACTGACAAGTGACACGCACATTTAGCCGTATAATGTATACTGACAAGTGACACGCACATATATGCGTATAATGTATACTGACATGTGACACGCACATTTATGTGTATAATGTATAGTGACAAGTGACACGCACATTTATGTGTATAATGTATAGTGACAAGTGACACGCACATTTATGTGTATAATGTATACTGACAAGTGACACGCACATTTAGCCGTATAATGTATACTGACAAGTGACACGCACATTTATGTGTATAATGTATACTGACATGTGACACACACATATATGCGTATAATGTATACTGACATGTGACACGCACATTTATGTGTATAATGTATACTGACAAGTGACACGCACATTTAGCCGTATAATGTATACTGACAAGTGACACGCACATTTATGTGTATAATGTATAGTGACATGTTACATGCACATTTATGTGTATTGCCCCTGCAACAAACTAATTAAACAACTACATTTCAATTACATTACAAAAAAATAAGTTGGGACTATTAAAATACTATTAAAATATGAGTCATGTATACTGATATGTGACACGCACATATATGTGTATCATCTATAGTCACATGTCACACACACATTTATGTATGTTGGCAAAAAATAAAAATAAGGTTAATTTAACAATTAAAATATGATTCATGTATACTGATATGTCACACGCACACAAAAAAATTACTTTCAACTATGGAAATGTGCTTCATGTATGTGACATATGTGTGTAGCACCCACCAAAAAATAATGTTAATTCAAATTAATTACAGAAGTATAATTCAATGAAATTAATTTACTGCAATTTAATAGATCACCTAAAACTCAATCTTTCTACTTTTTTAAATATTCAAACAGACTCTGCATCAACAGCGTCTTTCAACAATTTGCACCGTACACTGTGAAGCACAATCCCTTTTAAAGAACACCAACAAAGAACAAGAGGTAAGATACAAAAATACTTTAAATGCTGAAAAGGCCATGGTTTGTTAAATACAAATAAAAAATTCTATAATTCACTATTTCACTTTATTTTTCAAACAGACACTACAAGAAGACCGGCGGATTAAGATTGGCAGGAGGGGACCCTCTGTCATTCCACACTTCAATCAAGGTAAAGTATTTAAGTATAAAAAAGAACCGAACCATGAGCCTTATTCAATTGTGAGTTGGCTAATTGAATAGGGCTTTATATAAGCACATAATAGGTCTTCACTAACTAAAAACTTCTGTCAAAAAATATTTTATGTGCTTATATAGAGCCCTATTCAATTGGTCAAAACGCAATTGATTCAGGACCTAAATATGTTTAATGGCCGAGGGCCTCATTCAAATGTGATTGTTTAACAATGTATAACCATTAGAAAAAACACTACATAAGTATAACAAAAGTGGTGCCCATCAAACAGGATTTACATTTACATTCTTATTTTAATGTTTAACAACCTATAAGCCTTAGAAAGAAGCCTAAATAAGCATACCAACATTGGTGCCCACCAAACAGGATTGTATGAAAACTCACACAAACACATAACAAACTACATTTACATTCTTATTTTAGGTTTAACAACCTATTAGCATTACAAAACTACATTAATAAGCATACCAACAGTGGTGCGCATCAAACAGGATTGTATGAAAACTCACACAAACACATAGCAAACTACATTTAGATTCTTATTTAATGTTTAACAACCTATAAGCCTTAGAAAGAAGCCTAAATAAGCATACCAACATTGGTGCCCAACAAACAGGATTGTATGAAAACACACACAAACACATAGCAAACTACATTTAGATTCTTATTTAATGTTTAACAACCTATAAGCCTTAGAAAGAAGCCTAAATAAGCATACCAACATTGGTGCCCAACAAACAGGATTGTATGAAAACTCACACAAACACATAGCAAACTACATTTAGATTCTTATTTAATGTTTAACAACCTATAAGCCTTAGAAAGAAGCCTAAATAAGCATACCAACATTGGTGCCCACCAAACAGGATTGTATGAAAACTCACACAAACACATAGCAAACTACATTTAGATTCTTATTTAATGTTTAACAACCTATAAGCCTTAGAAAGAAGCCTAAATAAGTATACCAACAGTGGTGTGCACCAAACAGGATTGTATGAAAACTCACACAAACACATAGCAAACTACATTTACATTCTTATTTTATGTTTAACAAGCTATAAGCCTTAGAAAGAAGCCTAAATAAGCATACCAACAGTGGTGCACACCAAACAGGATTGTATGAAAACTCACACAAACACATAGCAAACTACATTTACATTCTTATTTTATATTTAACAACCTATAAGCCTTAGAAAGAAGCCTAAATAAGCATACCAACAGTGGTGCGCACCAAACAGGATTGTATGAAAACTCACACAAACACATAGCAAACTACATTTAGATTCTTATTTAATGTTTAACAACCTATAAGCCTTAGAAAGAAGCCTAAATAAGCATACCAACATTGGTGCCCACCAAACAGGATTGTATGAAAACTCACACAAACACATAGCAAACTACATTTAGATTCTTATTTAATGTTTAACAACCTATAAGCCTTAGAAAGAAGCCTAAATAAGTATACCAACAGTGGTGCGCACCAAACAGGATTGTATGAAAACTCACACAAACACATAGCAAACTACATTTACATTCTTATTTTATATTTAACAACCTATAAGCCTTAGAAAGAAGCATAAATAAGCATACCAACAGTGGTGCGCACCAAACAGGATTGTATGAAAACTCACACAAACACATAGCAAACTACATTTACATTCTTATTTTATGTTTAACAACCTATAAGCCTTAGAAAGAAGCCTAAATAAGCATACCAACATTGGTGCCCACCAAACAGGATTGTATGAAAACTCACACAAACACATAGCAAACTACATTTAGATTCTTATTTAATGTTTAACAACCTATAAGCCTTAGAAAGAAGCCTAAATAAGCATACCAACATTGGTGCCCACCAAACAGGATTGTATGAAAACTCACACAAAAACATAGCAAACTACATTTACATTCTTATTTAATGTTTAACAACCTATAAGCCTTAGAAAGAAGCCTAAATAAGTATACCAACAGTGGTGCGCACCTAACAGGATTGTATGAAAACTCACACAAACACATAGCAAACTACATTTACATTCTTATTTTATGTTTAACAACCTATAAGCCTTAGAAAGAAGCCTAAATAAGCATACCAACAGTGGTGCGCAACAAACAGGATTGTATGAAAACTCACACAAACACATAGCAAACTACATTTAGATTCTTATTTAATGTTTAACAACCTATAAGCCTTACAAAGAAGCCTAAATAAGCATACCAACACTGCTGCGCACCAAACAGGATAGTATGAAAACTCACACAAACACATACCAAAGTACATTTACATACTTATTTTATGTTTAACAATCTATAAGCCTTAGAAAAAGGCCTAAATAAGCATACCAAAAGTGGTGGACACCAAACGGGATTGTAGAAAAACAAAGAAATAATGTCATTTTTTCGTTCATACAAATACATTAAAATAATATTACATTTTAATTTTTATTTTATATCAGATACTGCGTCAAGAACATCGGAACAGGAGTTTCAACTGAGGACCACACCAGCGGACGAGGACTTTCAACAGAGGACCAGACCATTGGACGAGGACTTTCAACAGAGGACTACACCATCGGACGAGGACTTTCAACAGAGGACCAGACGATTGGACGAGGACTTTCAACACAGGACCAGACCATCAGACGAAGGCTTTCAACACAGGACGAACAAAGATTCTGCTTCAAATCAAACTTCAACCAAGGTACAGTATAACAAGTAAAAAAAGAGAAAAATTAATTAATATTCTTCTTTAATGTTTAACCACCTATAAGCCTTAGAAAATAGCCTACAGAAGCATACCAAAATTGTGGCGCACCAAAAAGGATTGTAGAAAAACACAGAAATAATGCAATTTTTTCATTAATACAAAGACATTCAAATAACATAACATTTTCATTTTTATTTTATAACAGATACTGCGTCAAGAACATCGGAACAGGAGTTGGAACTGAGGACCACACCAGAGGACGAGGACTTTCAACAGAGGACTACACCATCGGACGAGGACTTTCAACACAGGACCAGACCATCGGACGAAGGCTTTCAACACAGGACCAAGAAAGAATTTTGCTTCAAATCAAACTTCAACCAAGGTACAGTATAAAAAGTAATATCTATCATCTATCTCTTATTTGTCTTTTAGGGCCAATAATCTTTAACAGTAAATACAAACTTCAATGTAAACTTAAAAAAAATAAATTGGCATAGTCCAAAAAAGTCTAAAAACACAGAATATATACAATTTGTCATTGTAACATTCCAGTGCTAAACCCTAATTTAATTGCCATTTGACAAATTGAATAGTGCTGTAAATAAGGACATAACATCTTATTGAAAATACCTTTTTAGTTACTGAAACACTTGCTTTTGGATACATGTTTAATAAATAAAAATTTATTTAAATAATTATCTGATGGCCTTATTTAGACTTTGATTCAATTGACCGCATTGAAATTGATTAAGTATAAAATGTTAACACATTATTGATAACTATTTGTCATGAAAAACAACTTAACATCTCAAAATAAACTAATGGTACATTATTTTATTTTTACAGATTAACATGGCTGATAACGAGAGTAAACAAGAAAAGAAAAGACGCCAAGCCAGAGAACGACGACAGAGAGCAGACAGCCAGCAGACACCGGAGAAGAAGGAAATTCGACGAGAAAAAGAACGCAAAAGAATTGCAAGCAAAAGACTGTCACTTGCAGAAATTAAAGATATGTCAAAAAAAGCAACAAAGAAAATAAAGCATTTACAACCTGTTGCTCAAACATCAGATGACATTTTACCAGAAAAAATACAAGAGATACCAAAAAAAGCAACAAAGAAAACAAAGCATTTAGAACCGTTTCATGAAACATTACATGACATTTTACCTCAAACAATACAACATATACCAAGAAAAGCAACGAAAAAAACAAAACATTTAGAACCTGTTGTTGAAACATTATATGACATTTCACCTGATGAATATGAAAGTCAAAATCCTATATGCTTTGCAAATTGTCCTCTACTCAAGTCTTTAGCAGTAGAGGTTCATAGTTGTGGGGACATGACTACTCAATGTCAGTTTTGTGAGGCTTATTATTTTAAACAGGAGAGACCCAGAGATGGACAATTTATTAGTTGTTGTCAAAAAGGCAAGTTCAAACTTCCAGAAAGGAAAGAATTTCCAATTTATTTACAAAATATTATGACTGAACCTACTTTTCCAAACTACAAAAATTTTAAGACAAACATAAGATCCTACAATAGTGCCATATCCTTTGCATCCATGGGGGCAACATTAGCTGCTAATGTACCAGGACATGGTCCTTACTGTTTTAAAGTCCAAGGACAAATTTATCATCGCACTTCCCATTTACATCCAGAGGAAGGAAATAAAAGAAAATTCGCTCAACTATATGTCCTAGATACAATCGAAACTGTTGACCAACGTATGCACATGGAAGAAAATAAAAAATGCTTACCCACTGTTTTCATAGAGCTAAATAACATTATGGACAACAATCCCTACAGTAAAGCTTATAAAAAATTGGCAGAAGTAGAAAATGAACAACTACTTCATTCACAAACACATCAATTACCAATGCCGAAGGTTAATATGGTGCTTAAAAGAGACAGACATACTGATAAACGTCGTTATAACTTGCCAACAACAAATGAGGTTGCAATGGTGTTTCACAATGATGAAGGAGAACCACCATTTCAAAGAGACATTCGAATATATCCTAGAAATGAGGACCAACCGTTTATTAATATGAGTATCTTAAGTCCAAATTTAGATCCAATGACATATCCCATCTTTTTCCCACACGGAGAAGCAGGTTGGCAACCAAAATTAACTCTTCCCAGTTACCCAAATGCTAAAGCCAGAATCCGAAATAATGTTTCTATGCTTGAATTTAAAGTAGCTCAAATTGCCATTCGCAATGTATTTAATCCAATTTTATGTGGTGGGAAACTAACACAACAATGGATTATTGATTCATATTTGCAAGTTGAGGCAAATAATTTAAACTTTATCAAATATCAACAAGATAAACTCCGTGTAGAACAATATTCTGGACTCATGGACTATGTTGCTGACGTGGCTACAAGCAGAGACATGACAGCTGGCAAAGCCATCATTTTACCATCTTCCTTTCAAGGATCTCCTCGGAATATGAGAGAAAGATACAATGATGCTATGGCTATTGTGACAAAATTTGGCAAACCCGATTTATTTGTGACATTTACATGTAATCCACAATGGCCAGAAATTACACTAAATCTACTTCTTGGACAAACTGCTTCAGATCGACCAGATTTAGTAGCCAGAGTTTTTAAGATTAAATTAAATGAATTAATACGTGACTTCACTATAAATCAGTTATTTGGCAAATGTCTTGCTTATGTATATACCATTGAATTTCAAAAAAGAGGCCTTCCACATGCACATCTTCTAATAATACTTCAAGAAAAAGATAAATTAGATACTTCGGACAAAGTGGATGCAGTCATAGTTGCTGAACTACCAGATCCAGAACTATATGGTAGACTATATGAGATTGTTACTCATCGCATGATTCATGGACCCTGTGGTGACCTTAATCCACAATCACCATGTATGGAAAATAATAAATGTTCCAAAGAATTTCCAAAAGATTATAGAGACAAAACCTATGCCAATTGTGATGGATATCCACTTTATAAAAGAAGAGAAGGAGATAGTGCCATTATTCGTGGGAAAAAAGTGGACAATAGATATGTAGTACCCTACAATCCACATTTACTCATGAAGTACAACGCCCACATCAACGTAGAAGCCTGCACTTCCATCAAATCCATTAAATATGTCTACAAATATATTTACAAAGGTTACGATGCAGCTACTGTAGTCGTCAAAAGTGCAGACAACCCTGAAAGTAGTGAGTTAGTACATGATGAACTTGCATCTCATGTAGATGCTCGCTATGTCAGTGCGCCAGAAGCTATGTGGCGGCTTTTAAAATTTGAAATGCATGATAGATCACATGCAGTATATAGGTTAGCAGTACATTTGCCACAACGACATTTAGTCTATTTCCATGCTGGAAATGAAATGAATGCATTGGCCCAAAGTGAAGATCGTCACACTACACTAACTGCATGGTTTGCATTAAATTCCACTGATGCTGAAGCAACACAATACTTATATATTGAAATTCCATATCACTATGTTTTTGTGAATGGATTATGGAGACCAAGAAAAACCAGAGGCAATAAAATTATTCCAAGAATTTACACAGTCAGTCCAAGAGATGTTGAACGTTTTTGCTTACGGATATTACTTTTAAATGTTCCTGGAGCACAAAGTTTTGAACACTTAAGAACTGTTAATGACATTGTATATGAATCCTTCCATTTAGCTGCAAGACATAGAAACTTACTCGCTGATGATACAGAGTGGGAAAGATGCTTAGAAGAAGCAGCACAATGTCAAATGCCACGACAGATGAGAGAACAATTTGCTTTTATTTGTATCTTCTCAAATGCTCCAAATGCATTAGCTTTGTGGGAGACTTTTAAAAGTAATATGGCTGAAGACTTTATGCGACGATACAATGAACCCATTGCACACTTAAAAGCGTTAATGGAAATCCAAGAAGTCTTTTTAACTCATGGATTAAGTTGTGCAAGTTTTAATTTGCCTGATCCAGGTCTTATAGATGACATTAACTTTGAAGACTATGACATTCAACTACAAGCAGAAAGAACAGAAGAAAGACTTGCAACTTTAAATACACTACAATTGCAAGCATTTCATGCCATTAAAAATGCTATAGATGATGACATGGTGACAGAGCGTTATTTCTATCTTGATGGACCTGGCGGATCAGGAAAAACATATTTGTACAATTTATTAATGAGTTCAGTACGAGCACAAGGAAAAATAGCAATGGCGTTTGCCACTACTGGAATTGCTGCACTTTTATTAGAAGGTGGAAGAACTGTTCATAGTGGATTTAAACTGCCAGTGCCTATTTTAGAAAATTCTGTGTCAGATATTCGCATGACATCCTTACAAGCAAAGAAATTGAAGAAATGTAAATTAATTATAATAGATGAGGCCACAATGATGTCATGCTATGCCCTCCAATGTATTGACCGTTTGCTTCGTGAAGTCATGGATAATATTTTTCCATTTGGTGGAAAGGTAATGTTGTTGGGTGGCGATTTTAGACAAACATTACCTGTTGTTGTACATGGAAATCGAACTGACATTATCGAAACATGTATAAAGTCAAGTACAGTATGGAAACATTTTACCCATCTTCAACTGCAACAAAATATGAGATCAGAAGGCCAAACTGATTTCAATGATTGGCTTATTAAAATTGGAGAAGGCAGAACAGAAAAAATACTACATTTACCTGACGACACTGTAGAGATCCCACCTCATATGATTTGTCAACAAGATATTATATCGGCTATATTTGAAGGGAGCATAAATAACGAAGAATATTCCGAGCTTGCCAACCAAGTCATACTGACGTGTAAAAATAAAGATGCATTAATACTCAATAATAAAATCTTAAAAAAAAATTATGCACCACAAAGAAATTATCACAGTGCTGATTCTGTACTTGCTGATGACAATGAAAGTCAGGCTAACTTTTCGACTGAATTCATAAACTCTTTAACTCCTTCTGGAATGCCACCACATATTTTGCAGCTAAAGAAAGGTGCAATTATCATGTTACTGCGAAATATGAATCCCAAAAAAGGCCTATGCAATGGCACAAGATTAATTGTTCAACAATTAAAGGACCATTTTATAGATGCTGAAATTTTAACTGGGACCCATAGAGGAGAGAGAGTTTTCATACCAAGAATAGATTTAGCACCAAGTGAAAGTAGTCTCCCTTTTATACTTCAAAGAAGACAATTTCCCATTATTATGGCATTTGCCATGACCATTAATAAATCACAAGGTCAAACTTTCAAATCTGTGGGTATTTTCCTGGAAAAACAGTATTTGCACATGGTCAATTGTACGTTGCGTTGTCACGGTGCAAAAATCCACAGGCTATTAAAGTTTACATTGAAAAGAATGAAAGTCAAGGTGATTTATTAGAAGATGGACGTATTTTTACTAAAAACGTTGTCTACTATGAAGTACTATAACTTTTCAGTAAAGAAAGAAAACACAAGGAAAAAAAATTAAAAAACATTCAAAAATAATAAACAAGAAACAATTTCAGTCATAATTTATGGAAAGACTCTTTATGGATGATTCACCTCACAAAACACTTGCCTTGCAACTATATATGTGATAATTATGTTAAAATGTCAATTAACTATGTTACTGTTTCTAATGTTACAAGTTGGGAAAACAATATTTTAACGGTCTTCAACATATTACAAAGTTCATCTTAACAGCTCAACCACGTTTTAAGACACAATGTAAATATTGTCTGTTATGTTAAGATTACTCCCTGTATTAATGTTTATCGACAGTTCATGTGGTCAGGAAGGAATTTATTTCATTGGGTACTTTTTAAAGAGAGTTTTCACTGTTTGCCTTCCTCTGCATTCAATGTATATTGAAGTTAACAACTATTCGGATAGAAATTGCTTTTTAAAAAACCATTGCCTCAAGTTTAAAATACTGATTACTTTAAAGTTAAACTGTTTTTACATTCAAATGTTAATACTATTAATAAAAAATTATATTAAAATATTCATTCACTATGTTACTGTTTATAATGTTCAAAGTTATACAAATGTTTTGTCAAGTTCCAAAGTTACACAAATAATAAAGTTAAAGTTTCAAAAAATATACTTTCAAGTTTCTTACTTACATATATTACAAAGTTCAGGTTAAAATTGTGTACGTTTCAACAAGGCTTTTTACTGTTTGCTTTCCTTGGGATTTCATGTATATTGAAGTTAACAATTCTTCACATACAAATTGCATGTTAAGTAACCATTGCCTAAAGTTTACAATAATGATTAATTTCAAGTTCCACTATTATTACATTCAAATGTTAATACAAAATGCTTTAAGAATTATTGTTCACCAAGAGAACATTTTACAAAACTAAACATGTTTTAATATCACAATACAACTGTCACATATATATATTAATAACTAAACAACTTTCCAAGCATACACATCTCATTGCCGTCATTTTTTGTTGGGCAAGTCGCTAGTATATATATATATATGGCTGTCTCTCTCTCTCTATGTATATATATATATATATATATAGCTGTCTCTCTCTCTCCATGTATATATATATATATATAGCTATCTCTCTCTCTCTATGTGTATATATATATATAGCTGTCTCTCTCTATCTCTATGTATATATATATATAGCTGTCTCTCTCTCTCTATGTATATATAAATATAGCTGTCTCTCTCTCTATATATATATATATAGCTGTCTCTCTCTATCTCTATGCATATATATATATATATATATATAGCTGTCTCTCTCTCTCTCTATGTATATATATATATATAGCTGTCTCTCTCTCTCTATGTATATATATATATATAGCTGTCTCTCTCTCTCTAAGTATATATATAGCTGTCTCTCTCTATCTCTATGTATATATATATATATATAGCTGTCTCTCTCTATGTATATATATATAGCTGTCTCTCTCTCTCTATTTATATATATATATATATATATATATATATATATATAGCTTTCTCTCTCTCTCTCTATGTATATATATAGCTGTCTCTCTCTCTCTCTATGTATATATATATATATATATATATATATAGCTGTCTCTCTCTCTCTAAGTATATATATAGCTGTCTCTCTCTATCTCTATGTATATATATATAGCTGTCTCTCTCTCTCTATGTATATATATATAGCTGTCTCTCTCTCTCTATTTATATATATATATATATATATATATATATATATATAGCTTTCTCTCTCTCTCTCTATGTATATATATATAGCTGTCTCTCTATCTCTCTCTATGTATATATATATATATATATATATAGCTGTCTCTCTCTCTCTCTCTATGTATATATATATATAGCTGTCTCTCTCTATCTCTATGTATATATATATATATATATATATAGCTGTCTCTATCTCTATGTATATATATATATATATATAGCTGTCTCTCTATATGTATATATATATATATATATATATATATATATATATAGCTGTCTCTCTCTATGTGTATATATATATATATATATATATATATATATATATATATATATTCTATATCTCTCTCTCTATGTATATATATATATATATATATATATATATTCTATCTCTCTCTATGTATATATATATTGTGGTTAAGGGCCAAGAGGGGTCACAAAAGAGCTCTGTAAGACTTCTCCCTGGGAAGGGAAAGAATTAACTCCAGGCAGCTATCAGAGGCTAATTGAAGCCCAGCTGTGAACTGCCTTTAAGAGCAGCAGAGAGATGGGTGGAGTCTCTCTCACTTAGGCTTTGGGCCTAAGATCTGTGGTGCTGTGTGTAGAGCTGCAGTGTGTATGCAGAAGAAAACCCTGGACAGCTCAGCTGCTGTTGGATCCTGAGAGCTGGGATTACTGCTGAAGCAAGACAGTCAGGAAGACTGCTGTGTTACAGAGATTGCTCGCAGAGAAGACTGCTGTGGTATAGGAGATATTCCACTGTTAGAGGATTTACCTGAAGACCCCATTCCTAAGAAGTCGGATGCAATAAGGGATAAAAAGGTTGGTGCCAAATGCATGTTGTTTTTACCATATGAGGATAAGGAGTACAAAGGCCCCAGGGAGAAGAGTGCATTGAGAGAAAGTAATAGTCCCTCATCACAAGAGGGTGACAAGTGTCCCTGGGGTGAAGCATATGGGAGAGTAGGGTGGGCCCTATGCTTCACCCACTATTGACAGAAGCTGTAGAGGAAAAGTCCTCAAGAGATACCCGAATCAAGCAGAGAGTTTATAATGTGGACTGTGTTATTATACCTGCAGACCGAGAAGCCGCTCAGGGCTAGTCAGGGCATTCCTGGTTATAGTAAGCCAGTTTATGTAGAATTTTAATTTGTGGCTGAGGATAAGCACTATTTTCTTTCTGTTTGTGCTAACAAATAAATAGCAGTAAAACTAAGCCTCTAACAGCCTACTGTGTCTTCCTCCCTAAATAAGTTAAAGAGATAAGAAAACAGGACGCAAACCCCGTCAGAAGGGGGCGCCCTGCCACATTATATATATATATATATATATATATATATATATATTCTCTCTATCTGTATGTAGATATATATATATTCTCTCTCTTTTTGTCTCTCTCTGTCTCTCTATCTCTCTCTGTGTGTCTCTGTCTCTCTATCTCTCTGTCTCTCTGTGTCTCTCTCTCTCTCTCTGTCTCTCTCTCTGTGTCTCTCTCTCTGTGTGTGTCTCTGTCTCGCTCTGTCTCTCTCTGTGTGTCTCTATCTCTCTCTGTGTGTCTCTATCTCTCTCTGTGTGTCTCTGTCTCTCTATCTCTCTCTGTGTCTCTCTCTCCCTGTGTGCCTCTGTCTCTCTCTGTCTCTATCTATCTCTCTCTCTCTCTGTGTCTCTGTCTTGCTCTGTCTCTCTCTCTGTGTCTCTATCTCTTTCTGTGTGTCTCTGTCTCTCTCTCTGTGTCTCTGTCTCTCTCTGTCTCTATCTCTCTGTCTCTCTCTGTGTTTCTCTGTCTCTCTATCTCTCTGTCTCTCCCTCTGTGTCTCTCTCTCTCTCTCTGTGTCTCTGTCTCTCTCTGTGTGTCTCTGTCTCTATCTCTCTGTCTCTATCTCTCTGTCTCTCCCTCTGTGTCTCTGTCTCTCTCTCTCTATCTCTATGTATATATATATATATATATATATATATATATATATTCTCTCTCTCTCTCTCTCTCTATAGCTGTCTCTCTCTCTCTCTCTCTCTATGTATATATATATATATATATATATATATATATATATATATATATATATTCTCATTCTCTCTCTCTCTCTCTCTCTCTCTCTATTCTCTCTATGTATATATATATATTCTCTAGATGGCTACTTAACTCTCTTTCTCTGAGTAATAAGTCATCTAGAATATAAAGTATAAACACTAATAGGTTGCTCCCAGTATATGTCACAGCTCCAGCCTCTTCTGTTTATATCACAGAGATGTCTCACACATACATTACAGGGCACAATAACATGACAACTCTCCTGACCAATAAAATAATTGGATAAGCGGTGACCTCACCAGTTGCTTGGCAGAAATACACTAAAACATGCTGTCCGATCGTTACAAGCGCATGTGCACAGTGTGAGAAAGTTGTATGCTCACAGTGTGACCATGGAAACTAAATGACTTCATAGAACCGCCCCCTAACTGTGCTGATTGGCTGCTGCTTGTGCTGCCGCGCTTTCCGGAACTTGTAGTTTGGCAGAGACTTCCGGTACATTCTCTTCCTATTCTTCGAGGGAGTTTGCGGCCTAGAGGTGTGTATCCGAGCTCTTAGCAGGTAAATAAAGCGATTACTGATTACTTAATGATGAGGAGATAACGTAGGGGGTTATAAATAGCGGAATATAATGATATTAATGTATTAGGAGGTATGAGTGTCTGTATGTACATATATATATAGTGTGTGTGTAAATCGGTATAGTTATTGTATGAGGAGGTGGAGCTCAGTGTGTATATATGTAAGACCAGCTCTCACAGATAGAGGGAGAGGGGAAGAGAGATGGGAGGGGGGATAGGGGGAGATATATATAGAGGGGGGGGGGGTAGATGGAGAGAGGGAGTGAGACATATAGATAGATAGACAGACAGACAGATAGAGGGATAGATAGATAGATAGACAGCCTCACTCCCATCACTCTGTATTATATATATAGTATTATATCATTATATCCGGTATCTCTTCCTGTCTTTATCCCACTCACACCTGATAACCAGTCACAGACAGATAGATAGATAGTAAGATAGATAGATAGAGGGATAGATAAATAGAGGGATAGATAGATAGAGGGATAGATAGACAGACAGATAGAGGGATAGATAGATAGATAGATAGATAGATAGATAGAGGGATAGATAGACAGATAGATAGAGGGATAGATAGACAGATAGATAGATAGATAGATAGATAGAGGGATAGATAGATAGATAGACAGATAAATAGATAGACAGCCACACTACCATCACTCTGTATTATATATATGACAAAAAATGACGGCAATATAATTGTAAGGCAGGTAATGCGGTTTGCTACACAAAGTAAGTATTTTGGTTTTGTGAGTACTTTCGGCGCTCATTGCAAGCCTATTGGTGTATGTTTGGTTATCAGAGCTCCTTTGGCGCTCATTGCAAAGTTTGTGCTGATGGCTTTTTGGCGAGCATTGCGAGCCTCTCCCCTGGTGTAGTTGTGCTCCTCTAAACACCGTTGACGCTCCTTGTGAGGCGTGCACTCAGCGCCTTTAGCGTTTATTGTGATTTTGTCGTCTGTTTTTTTATTTTTTCTGTGTATGTGTTTTGTAATGATAATTAATTAATTAGTAGAGTTATAAAGTAACTAGCGACTTGCCCGTCAAAAATGACGGGGCAATAAAATAAAGTGTTGAAATGCTATTTGCCACACAATGTGAGTGTACTGTGTGCCTCAACTATATAGACCCCTCTAACACTAATGAACGCATGTAATAACACTATAAGTGCCATGAGGGTCATCCAGGACCCTTATTACCCAAAGTGTAAGCACTACACCATTTTAACCCGGTCACTTATGGGGGTCTATACAGACCCTCACAAGCCTCTATTTAATCCTGTTAGTCCCATAAGGGTATTTAAAGACCCTTATTGGACAGTTAGAAGCCTAACATTACCGCGTAAGTTCTATGAGGGTTCTCCAGTACCCTCATGACACTAAGTATATACACTGCACTATAGCCCCCTAATAATCCATTACATCTAAACTAACACCCCTCTACACTAACCTATTAACACCTACACTACCTACCTACACATCCTACCTACCCCCTAATCACCCCCCACCACTCTAATTACAGAAAGAAAAAAATAAATCTACATTACAGAAAAGAAAAAACCTAAGTCAGAAAACATAAAAAAAGGAACATTACAGAAAATAAAAAAATACATTACAACCCCCCACTACAGAAAAAAAAAAAAAAAACATTACACACCTAAAAAGGAAATTTATACAATACAAATAAAATACAATGCAAATAAAATACATACAATACAAATAAAATACAATACAATCCCCCCTATCTATCTAACATACAATCAATACTATCTATCTAAAATAGATCATTAAAGATATCGGTCTATAATTCTTACACCGCCTTAAATCTTTATTTTGCTTTGGAATATTAATTATAACTGCCTCTAACATTTCTTTAGGTGCACTCCCCTTTCTTTTAATTTCATTGAACACTTCAGCTAGATGTTTCATAAGTACAGTCTTAAAAGTTTTGTAAGAATAATTTACAAAGCCATTAGGACCAGGGGCTGAATTTTTAAGTTTAAGTTATCAATTACTCCTTCAATTTCTAATGTTTTTATTTCACTGTTTAGATAATCTAGATCCTCCTTAGTGATTTTGGGAAGCGAAAGTCTATCCAGAAATGTAATAATATCTTCTGTTTTTGGTTTTATAACTGCATCATTACTTTCTAAATTGTAAAGATTTTCATAAAAGTCAAAAAAAGCCTTTTCAATATCGCTAGGATTTGTTAATGTAATTGAGTCCTTTTTGTTTTCAATTATTAATTCATCTATTCTATTAATTGGTTTATTGTTTTTTAATTTCCGAGCTAAGAGTTTGCCAACTTTATTATCCAAAAAATATTTTCTCTGTTGAAGTTTCCACAGGCTGTTATCGATATTTTTTCGGACAATTTTATTTATTCCGTTTTTTACTTTTCTAATCTCTATACTCTTATCAGCTGAAGGGTATAATTTATTTTGTCTTTCAAGGATTGCTAATTGACCATAAAAGTCTCGGAGTGATAGACCACTCTGTTTCCTTCTATGTGCACCCCATGAGAGTAACATTCCTCTTATATATGCTTTATGGGCATTCCAAATCGTTGAGGGCTCAGGAACGGAATTCTCGTTAACTTGGAAAAAGTTTTCTATTTCTTCCCGTAATAATATTTGTTTATCTGAATTATTAAATAATGAAATATCCATTCTATTTCTATTTCTATTTCTAGAATACTTCTTTTGAGTCAAATGATCATTAATCTGGAGTTCTATCATAGCATGATCTGACCATTTAATTATATTAATCTTGGTAGAGTCTGTAACTGCCAAGGTTTCCGAGTCAACCAAAAAGTAGTCTATTCTAGAATAAGACTTATGGCGGTGAGAATAAAACGTATAGTCTCTTGCATTACCATATCTTAACCGCCAAACATCATATAACTCAAATCTCACTAAGGATTCATAGAACAGATTAGCTTTCCTTTTTGTATGCCCATGTAAATATTCTTGATTATTAATTTTCCTATCTAAAGATACATTCAGTACCATATTAAAATCGCCGCAAACAATTAGTTTGCCTACTTTAATATTTTTAACCCGTTTAAGTAATTTGTTTAAGAACCCATTTTGTCTCTCATTGGGTGCATAAATATTTACTATAGTGTAGTTTAGATGGTTGATTTTTCTGGCCCATATAACAAATCTCCCTTCCAAGTCTACTTCTCTATATTGCTCACTAATGTTAACATTTTTATTAAACAAGATCGATACTCCAGCCGACTTCTTTTTATATGTTGAATCGACCTTAATAGTAAAAAACCTATCATTCCAGAAAGGGACTTTATCTATTTGCCAATGCGTTTCCTGTACACAAACAACATCTGCTTTAATTTTCCGAAATTGATCTATTAACACTCGCCTCTTAAATACAGAGTTTCATCCTTGTACATTCTGTGAGACTATCTTAAATCCCATCCAAAAAACCAAAGGGACCCCTTAGGGTACCACTCAAAAAAAAGATACCATTCTATACCACCCAGAATTCGACATAACCTTAAAATTGAATACCTGAACATTAAAAGTTTTACAACTATTCCGCATAAAAACATACATATTTTCATACAAAACTGAGACATGATGTACCCTACCAAAAGACAGATGACTATAAGTCTAATGGTTAATTTGGCTAGACCAATCTAGGTCTAGCAGCCCCACCATGGTAGCCCGTCCCAGAACACCATTCGTTCTCTTTTGTATATATTATCAGAAGAAAGCAGAGAAGGAACCCCTTTAACAAGTAGTGGAAAAGGAAAGGGAAAAAACATGGGGAGCCACAGGGGAAGAGAGGAATGGAGGATGGGAGGACGGACATATTTAATGCTTCGTATTCTTCCTTCTACCCTCCCTTCTATAACTTCTTTATCTAATTCATACTATTTGTATGCTGGAACAAAAAGTATCCAACTTTTCTATTATCAATCAGTGATTTTTCCGTGAATTTATAGTGCTATTTATAGTGTAAACGTGTATCTTCCTTTATTAACAATATCTTATTTTCTCTATTACCTTACTTTTTTTTCCTACATTCCCATCAGCTACCCCATTATTTTGCTCTCCTCCTCTCCTTTGTAAGTGAATGAATGTTCAATAATAACATTTGTAAAGTGTCTTCTTACTAACCAAACATAGTGTTTAATTCCTTTCCTCCCATCCAAGCCTCCCTCCAACCCCCCCCCCTCCACCACCATGTCCCCCCACCCCTCCCTATTTTCTTCTCCACTCTAAAAGTTGAAGATTTTGAAAATTAGCAACAGTTTCCTTAACAGATTCCACAAAGGGTATGTTCCATTCCCTCAACATTGTTTCCCCCTCTTCTACCGAAATAGCAATTTTTTTCTGATTATCTTAAAAAATGATCAATTTAGTAGGAAAAGCCCATTTATCTGAAATATTTTCCTTACGTAAAGCTTTAGTAATTTCTTGAAACTTTCTACGTTTTGTTAAAGTCTCTCCAGAAAGATCTGTAAAAATAATCGGATTTTCAAACGGAGGATCAAATTTAGTTTTCACTAACACTGCTTCTTTATATTCAAAGTGTAATCTAACTATAACATCTCTAGTATTAGCACCCTTAAGGTCTTTAGGTAACGGGATCCGATGTATCCGGTCTATCATATTGATCCAGGGTTTAATGGGCTTTGCTAGATGAGAAAAAAATGCGGTTACAAAAGCCTTAAGTTCATCAAAATTGAGGGTTTCCGGGATGCCTCTTAATCTCAAATTATTCCGTCTGGAAAAGTCCTCTTGTTGTGTAGCTTTAATTTCCATACGTTCCATTTTACATTCCAGATCCGCTGAATAATTAACTACTTTTTGAAATTCTTTAATTAAAATTTTGTGAGTTTTTTCTAATTCCTCCACTCTATCCAACAAGCTATTAATCGCTGATTTATTTAGTTGGATTTCCTGTAAAAGGTCAGATCTTAAAGTAGATTGGAATTCATTAAGTAGTTTTTTCATAATAGAAATGGTTAGAACTTCATCTTCCTTTGTATCAGCTGATTCAACTGATTCATCATTTGTAGACAGTTTTGTTTGATCTAATCCTGGTGATGAGTAAATATGTGTAGGGAATTCTCTTTGTGGGGAACTCATAGCTCCTAAATTCCCCTTTGGGGAGAAAAAAGTTGCCGGTGGTGCTTTTGGAGCATTCCCAGTATTTTTCTTAATATTAGATTTGGGTTTAGTGGCATTGGAATCTTTATCCTTCATATTGCCTGATAATTCCCTCAAAAAGGTGCATATCAGGTGCAAATCAGCAGTATGAGTATTTTTTTAAAATTTCCTTTGCAATCCAAATGATTCAAACTCAGGCCAGACTTCATAAAATGCTCATATAGAGCTAATGTGTCAGGAAAGAAGGTCGCTGAAACAGGTTACCACAGAAAGGTGCATATCAGGTGCAAATCAGCAGTATGAATACATAGCTTAAATGTCCTTTACAATCCAAACGATTCAAACTCAGGCCCATCTTCATAAAATGCTTCTTATAGAGCTAAAGTGTCAGGAAAGAAGGTTGCTGAAACAAGTTACCTCAGTAAGGTGCATATCAGGTGCAAATCAGCAGTGTGAATAAAAAGCTTAAATGTCCTTTACAATCCTCCATTTTCATCTTAATATGGAGAAGTATCAGTCCTAGGCCCCGTCCTCTTCTCTATCTACACATCCTGACTTGGTACCCTAATAAACTCTTTTGGGCATCATTATCATCTCTATGCAGATGACACCTAAATGTACCTCTCATCACCAGATCTATCCCCCTCTCTTCTAACACACATCTCCGACTGCCTCTCTAGTATATACTCTTGGATGTCCACCCACCATCTCAAATTCAACATGTCTAAAACTGAACTTCGAATCTTCCCTCCCTCAGCATCAATTCCTCACATCTCTCTCACTGTTAACAACGACATCATAACCCCCTCCTCCAAAGCCCGTTGCCTAGGGGTTCTACTGAGCCCTGCCCTGTCCTTCATCCTTCACATACAATCACTAATTATATCTTGTCTTCTCCATCTAAAAAACATCTCCAGAATTCATCACTATCTTACATAAGACACAACTAAAATCCTTATACACCCTCTCTCATCTCTCGACTAGACTACTGCAACTCGCTTCTTGTTGGCCTACCCACCACCCGACTATCTCCACTTCAATCCATTATGAATGCCTCTTCTAGACTCATCTTCCATAAACAATGTTCAGTGTCTGCATCACCTCTCTGTCAATCACTTCACTGGCTTCCCTTAGCTTTAAGAATAACATTTTAATGACCCTAACTTACAAAGCCCTCAACAATAATGCTCCCCCTTTCATCTCTGCTCTCATCTACAAATACTCCCCAACCCGCCCTCTTCTTTCTGCTAATTACCTTCTTATTTCTACATCGCTTATTTCCTCCTCTCACTCCTGCCTCTGGGACTTTTCTCGTGCTGCCCCTAGTCCCTGGAACTCCTTGCCTCGCTCCACCAGATTATCCTCAAAACATAAAAAACCTCACTTAAAATGCATCTCTTTAAAGAAGCGTATCACATTCCACCCTAACACACTTATCACCTCTCTCTCCCTATTTTACCACTCACTATCCCTTATATTGTAAGTCTCCGAGTTTCTATCCTAAGTACTTTGGGAATGCACCATGGACATTGAATTCCTAACTCAAAGAGTGTACTCTCCTTGCTTTGCTATATGTTCATTTGTATCTATCTTTGTCTGAACTTAACTGTAGAGCGCAACGGAATATCTTTGCGCATTATAAATGAACTATAATAATAATAATGCAAAGGTCCATGGGGACTATCATATTCACAGAGGTCCATAGGAATTTTAGAATACCATGGGGATCCATTTGAATTAGGTGCTATGGGAGCCCATAAGGACCCCCATGTTTTTAGTGTATAATACTATAAGGGAGGTGTAAGACCCACATAGTAACAGGGTTAATTTAAGGTTCCATGGTTATAGTATTATTACAAATGGGATGTTAAACTAATGTATGCTGATAATTTCTAAATATCTTAGCATTTAAGTATTTCATTCCACGCTATGCATTCCTTATCTATGAGTACAACTGCTAAAATGATTTGCTGCCAGACCTATCATTATCCTAGATCTTAAGTATTTCAAAGAATAAGAGGCCAGTAAGTCCAGGAAAGCCCACATGAGTCAAATCAAAGCATAAAGAACCTCCAAACTTCTACAGGTAAGTCCGAATGAATAATAAAAATAATGATAACCTTTACTAATGTACCAAAGAACAATGATAAATCTAAAAACCGTTAAAATATACAGTATATACCATACACTGCTAGGTTATATGTTTTATCTTTATTATGTAAAGATCTTATAATGTAGCCACTAATGAATACCACCTTGATAACCCCTTTTTTTCTGAATGAAGGTGATATATACATGCCTTACTGTATATAATGTATATGTGTATATAGGTAATGCCATAAGTAAAAACATGGGATAATGCTCCAATTGTAGGATCCCTGTATTTGTTACACTAGGATGTTACGTACGTGACCCACAATGTATAATCTTTAATCATAGTATTAATGTGGACAGGATTGAACTCACTTACCTTTGACCCGTGACATCATTTGAATATGATCTTTAAATAGAGGCTCCCTTTACACTGTAATAATAGCGTCCATCGAAGCTCCTATGCGCAACGCACATTAGCCAGGCTGTTCTTTCCAGCGTCGCAGTCTGATGACATCAGACACCAATTAGGGCATCAGTCTCTTTGTGCTACTTAGCTATATGGATGGGGCAACCCATGTCAAAATGCCCCAGTGACTTTGTTATTGAGTCCCTGTGTCTGACACCCAATTGGGAGTCAATATAATTTTCCTCAGAAGCTGTGTAGGAGATGTATTGTAATTACATTATCATATTAGTTAGTATGTGGAATTTATTAATTAATATTGGTCAAATTAGTACTCTGATGCACAGGGACTGAACTAATCACATATTATAATTGTCTAATTGCGATTCGTCGTCACGCTTGAGACGAATCGCAGTTTGACAATGATAAACTGCGCATTGAGCAGCAGTAGCCGCGCTTGCGCAGAGCGCGGCGCGCGAACCGTGCATGCGCGCTGCGCGAACCGCGCATGCGCGCTGCACGAACCGCGCATGCGCGCAGCGCGAGCCGCGCATGCGCGCAGCGCGGACCGAGCCGCGAGCAGATGGGAGAGTGGAGAAGAGGGGGGGGGGAGAGGCACAGAGGGAGAGTGGGGAAGAGGGGGGGGAGAGGCACAGAGGGAGAGTGGGGAAGAGGGGGGGGAGAGGCACAGAGGGAGAGTGGGGAAGAGGGAGAGTGGGGAAGAGGGGGGGGAGAGGCACAGAGGGAGAGTGGGGAAGAGGCACAGAGGGAAAGTGGGGAAGAGACACAGAGGGAGGGGGGAGAGACACAGAGGGATAGGTGGGAAAGAGACACAGGGGAGGTAGAGGAGGGGGAAAAGACACACGGGAGGGAGAACAGGGGGAAGATACACATGGGAGGGAAATGGGGGGGAAGAGGGGAACAGACACAGGGGGAAGGGGGAAAGAGACACAGGTCAGGGGGGAACAGGCACAGAGGGAGAGGGGGGAAGAGGCACAGAGGGAGAGGGGGAAGAGACACAGGGGGGAGAGATACAGAGGGTGAGGGAGGAAGAGACACAGAGGGAAAGGGGGGAAGAGGTACAGAGAGAGGGGGGAAAGAGGCACAGAGGGGGGGAACAGAGGAAGGGGTGAAGAGACACAGTGGCGATACACACAGAGAGAGGTGGGGGAAGAGGCACAGAGGGAGAGGGGTGGAAGACACAGAGTGGGGAGAGACACAGAGGGTGAGGGGGAAGAGACAGGGAGGAAGAGGCACAGAAAAAGGAGGGGGAAGAGACACAGGGGAGTGAGAGGAGGGGGAAGAGACACAGGGGAGTGAGAGGAGGGGGAAGAGACACAGGGGAGAGAGTGCAGGGGGGAAGATACACAAGGGAGGGAAATGGAGACACGAGGAAGGCCGGAACAGACACAGGGGGAGGGGGAAAGAGACACAGGCCAGGGGGGAACAGACACAGGGGAGGGTTGGGGGAGACACAGGGGGGGGGAAGAGATGCATGGGAGGGAGAAGGGGGAAAGAGACACAGGGGAGGGGTTTAGAGACACGGGAGGGAGAGGGAGGTAAAAACACAGGGGGGCAGGAGATACAAGGGAGGTAGACGAGGCAGAAGGAGACACAAGGGAGGGAGGAGGGGGGAAATAAGACACAAGGGAGGAAGTAGACAGAGGGAGAGACTCGCAATGAGCTCCAAAGGGGCTCATTGCAAGGCCTGTGATGAGCGCCAAAGGCGCTCATCACAAGGCCAGTAAAGTAGAGGGGGAGAGGCTTACATTGTGTGGAAACAGCATTGCCAGGCTTCAGTTTTTATTGCCGTCATTTTTGACGGGCAAGTCGCTAGTCACATATAATAGTTGTCAAACTGCGAGGCGCGCAAGTTGCTGCAATGAGCGCCAAAGGTGCTCACTGCAGCCGCCGGTGCCATTACACATGCGACCCTCGAAAAGTGAAGCAAAGCAGTCGCCCAGCACTTGGCAGCGGTGCCGTCACACCTGCGAGATGAGTGCAGAAGGCGCTCATCTGCGAGACTTGCGAAGCGAGTTGAGCTATTGAAGCACATAGTGCGTAACTCCAAAAGCAAGAAAAATAATTTAAATAAAATAAAAACACACTCACACACAGTACAGGGGGAGAGCCAGGAAGCCTGGGAGTGAGGTTGCAAGAGAATTTAAGCCTTATTTACTGTGTTTCGTCACTCAAAAATAGGCTAAGCGAGAAAAAAAAAGGCAGACGAAAAACGTAAATAATCTGAAACAAGATGAAAATGAGGCTCTGCAACGCCAGGCACGCAGAACTTAGAAAATACACAACGGCGCAAACAGTAACACTTACACTAACCACGCCAGGCACGTAGGTCTTTGAAAATACAACCAACGAGGACCAAAAGCCTCACATTGTATGACAACCAGCATTGCCAGCCTTACAATTTCATTGCCGACACTAACACTTAGCCCAAGGTAATAGGGCCCTAAACTACACAGGCATATAAAGTGCATAGGGGAGAGGCTTGCAATAAGCGCCGAAGGTGCTCATTGCGTATCTCGCAATGAGGAGCTCAGTGTAGGCTCGCAATGAGCGCCGAAGGTGCTCAGAGGGCCCATAGCCTTGTATTGCGTGGCAAACAGCATTGCCTGGCTTACAATTTTATTGCCGTCATTTTTTGATGGCCAATTTGCTAGTTTAAAATAATAGTGAGACCCATGGTCTGATAGAGGGACCTAGCCCTGCTGGTTATATCAGGCTTGGATTGAGTGAAGATCCCTTGGATACTCCTCTAGGTTGGGCGATATGGTTTTAACACTTGGTCACGCAACACTATTAGATTGCCCGGACATACTGTGACGCGACCTACTTCACACTGGTGCCACCTAGCAGTGTGTGGTATATACTGTATATTGTATTGTCGTTTTGTACATTAATAAAAATTATATTTTGTAACAATAATTATTTGGACTATTTATTTGATTAGTAGGAGGCCAATTTCTACTCCATGTTACAAGGTCATTTATATTAATACAAAGATTGGATGTTGGAGGGTATCTACTCACTAGAATTGCAAATTACTTCTATTAGTATAACTAATCATTGGTCACTATATAGGACATCTTGTAGTTGGTAATAGGTGCCTCACCATATAGTAATAAGAAGAGGTTGTGATTTAGACCTTTGTATGGGAAATAAAGACTAAATTACCATAAGATTCATATGCCATCTTGCTGTATAACCAAATGTTCCTCAGAGTCCTGCAGAGCATGTCTTCTGAATTTATATAATATATAACATTACCAAGGAAAGTTATTAATGCCACTATAATAAGCCTTTCGCTTTGGTTTGGTCTGTACATATGGCCTTACTGGGCTTATAGTTGCCGATTTGTCTTTGAATGACTTGGTATGAACGTTACAACTCCAGTTGGGATCAGTTATTGCTATGTACCTTAAGGTCTTCCACTGATTATTAGATCCCATGACCTCACTATTGCACGGGTCAAACCTGAAGACCAAAACAAACTTTTTGTGTTCAATATAAATGATCCTAGATGTTACTATGTAAATATACTTTGAAACATGCACTTTAACCATGTGAGATTTATTATTATTTTTTCTTTGTGATTGTAATAATCTAAGTGTTCTCTATGGTCCATATCTTCTTGATACGGTAATTATATGTATAGTTGCTTTCCTGTAATACTGGATGCATTAAGTTGCAATGGAGTCATATTACCTCTGGTTGTTCCTACAGAACCTGATCAAGTAGCAGATAAGAGCATATGTTGTTATACAATCACTGCCCAGATGCTGAAGGATTTCATTGGAGGAGACATGGTGGATGCCGGCATTCCCCAACAGCAGAGCAGAATGGAGGTGACCTAGGTGAGTCAGGAACTCCTAAGCAGCAGGATTTTTTGAGAAGTGTCATGGAGGATGATGCTCTTCCCAGCAGTAAATGAGAGGAGGCGTGGAGGATGCCAGTTCTCTATAGTTATAGATGGGAGGTGGCCTAGGTGACTCATGCACCCCCTAGCAGCACCAGGAATTCGTGCATGGAGGATACTGGCACTCACCAATGGCAGATGGGAGATTTGCTGTTTAATTGTTCAGTCATGTACAATTCTCTATGACTCCATAGAACACTGTATGCCAGACACATCTATCATACACTGCCATTTTGAGCTCCATCAAGCTCATATTAATTGCTTCAATAACGTATTTTATCCATCTCTGCCTCTGACATCCTCTTCATCGTGTGCCTTTCTGGCATCAGAGTCTTCTCTAAGTAAAAATATTTGCACTTTATCCTCATGATCAAACCTTGCAATTAACAGTTTGGCTTGGTTTCTTGTAGTATTGATTGACTGGATCTTCTTGCAGTCCAATGGACTCTAAACAGTTTTCTTCAACCCCACAATTCAGAGGCATCAATTGTATGTCTTCTTTAAGGTCCACATAGTTCTGTTACACTAACAACTATCCTTGGCAGTGTGATATCTTTACTTTGTAATAGATTTATCAAACGTAGCATAGCTTTCATTCCCAGAAGCAAATATCTTTTAATTTTATGGATGCAGACACCATCTTGGATTTAAAGAAAAATAAAATGTGTAACTGCCTATATTCTTTTCAGACAAAGATGGAGGAGCTCTATATCAGTCAGTCAGCAAAACAAGACCTGGAGCTGAATGTGGATCAGATCATGAGCTTCTTATTGTTACGTTCAGAGATAGACCAAAGAAAAAGAGGTAAAATCATACGAGGAGCAGATACAAAGTAAATAATATACCCTCTGAATAAGCAGTGGAGGTAAATAATAGATTTGAGATACTAGACATGGTAGATAAAATGTCTGAAGAACTTTGGAGAGAAGTTTGTGACATTGTACAGAAAACAGCAACAAAGAATAACAACTAAAAGAAAGAAAACTAAGAAGGGAAATGTCTGTCTGATGAGGCTTTGGTAGTAGCCCAGGAAAGAAGGAAAGTGAAAGATAGTGGAGATAGGAAAAGATTTGTCCAACTGAATGCAACATTCTAGAAGAGACAAGGAGACATTCTATAATGAGCGATGTAAAGAGATAAAAGAAGAAAAAAAAACAGAGAATACATTTTGTAGACATATTGAACATACTTGAGTCTTTCAGGACTTAAGAGCATAGTGTTTTTCTTTTACAGCTCTATAGAGTCAAAGCTTTGTTTGATGCAACAAACGCACATAGAAAATAAGAAAATTAATGTCAGGGGCTGTTAAGGTTAAAAAAATATAAAGATTATATATAATATATATATATATATATATATATATATATATATATATATATATATATATATATATATATTGCTTAGTTTACAGGTCCACAAATGTATTATGAATGCTCAGTATGATAATGTACAGCAAAGTCCATACATTCTGGATACCTAAAATCGAAAGGTTATTGATAACCAACCAAGCAGACAGCAGCAACGCACAGTCCAGCCTCATATCATATATTGTAATAATACAAGCTGATACACTACTAGAACTTACTGCTAAAAAGTTATATGAAAATGCTTTTACAACTCAGATATCAATAGATTTTAATGAGCTTGCAAATGTTTTTGATTAATTACATTTATATGATCTTAGTAGAATTGCATGATGTAATGTTGATGTGTAATGGCGGACTCATATTAAACACACAACCCACATACATTTTTTTCTTGTGTAAGTTTCAGAACATGCAAATGGTGTTTATCCTGTGTGAGTTCTCATATGTCGCTTGAGATGGGAGGAGTGAATGAAACATTTCCCACATTCAGAACATGGAAAAGGTTTTTCTCCTGTATGAGTCCTCTTATGTTTATTAAGATCAGAGAGATGACTGAAACATTTCCCACATTCAGAACATGGAAAAGGTTTTTCTCCTGTATGAGTCCTCTTATGGCTATTAAGATTAGCGAGGTGACTGAAACATTTCCCACATTCAGAACATGGAAAAGGTTTTTCTCCTGTATGAGTCCTCTGATGTTTATTAAGATGAGAGTGATGACTGAAACATTTCTCACATTCAGAACATGGAAAAGGTTTTTCTCCTGTATGAGTCCTCTTATGGCTATTAAGATTAGCGAGGTGACTGAAACATTTCCCACATTCAGAACATGGAAAAGGTTTTTCTCCTGTATGAGTCCTCTTATGGCTATTCAGATTTGAGAGCTGATGGAAACATTTCCCACAGTCAGAACATTGAAAAGGTTTTTCTCCTATGTGGGTCATCTTATGTTTATTAATATCTGAGAGCTGACTGAAACATTTCCCACATTCAGAACATGGGAAAGATTTTTCTCCTGTATGAGTCCTCTTATGGCTATAAAGATTAGAGAGGTGACTGAAACATTTCCCACATTCAGAACATGGAAAAGGTTTTTCTCCTGTATGAGTCCTCTTATGCCTATTAAGATGCGAGGCCCAACTGAAACATTTCCCGCATTCAAAACATGCAAATGTTTTTTCTACTGTGTGACAAATGTGGTCTTCTCCAAGGGTATTCCAAATCTCGGATCCAACTGTTGGAAACAAAAGTACCAGGAGTAAATCCTAACAGCTTTAACATACTTCTAAATTTCAATGATTAGTAAGTATATACCTATTATAGTAACTATAATAAAAAGCGCACTGAGACCAATTTGCAGTTAATAAAAACGTAAAACATTATTTAGCTTAGTCTATTAATTTAGTGGAAGTTATAAAACTCCTTATGAACATACAACATATTTTGTAATACCAATTATTGTCAATTATGGTCTTTTGTTTAACTAAATCTGATGGTCTGCAAAATGTTATTTAAAAGAAAAAAAACAAATACTATATAAACACAAACTTTAGATATTGCAACTTCTACATGTAATTATTGCCTGCTGCTGTTGGTTACTTCCCCAGGTAGGTGTTTCTGTAAACTAACAATCTCCCCATTAGTTCTGCTGAGAGCACTGACTGTAGTTACTGTCACTTTCTCATTGTACAGACAGAAACTTCATGTGTATACAAAGTCTTCTATCAGGAAGTTGTCCAAATGAAAAGAAAATGGCAGATTGGGGTCATTACACCAGCAAATAAGAAATGTTCCCTAGTGCTTATGATTTATGAGGATTATATGAAAGATATTTGGAATCAAATAGGTGATACCAATATCAACATGAAGTTGAATAATGGCATCAGTTGGAGTATTAGGCATGCTGATACAAATACTCATTTATATGCTTAATCTTTTTTTCCCCATTATCATTGAAAAATGATGACCTTACCCAGATGGTGAGAGTGTGGAGATTGATGGGTAATATAAATATAAAGTGCTCAGAGGGTACTTGGAATGCCCCACCCACCAAACCCAATAGGGATCCCCATGGTATCTAAAATGACTCCTCTACCATAGGGGTCCTTATGGACTTTCATAGTACCCTAATCCTCTACTGTGGGGGTACCTGTGAATACCTGCAATACCTTAACACCTAACTCAAAATGTATGTAAATAATAAAAACTTAATTTACTAAAAATAAATAATTACAATGAAAATAAAATAACTAAAAATACACAATTTAAAATAAAAACATTACATTGAAATTAACATTTAGGACTAATTCCATAGTCACGCTTCTGGTGGAAACAGCCTCCAGCTGCTCTGGATGTAATAGAATTAACTCTTGTGTGTCTGGGTGCAGTCCCAGGAAGATTAACCCCTGAGTGTCAGGCTTTAGGCACAGGTCTTATGCTGCAACTGATGGGCAAATCCCTGACACAAATGGGCTACTTATTTCAGTAGGACACGTGATCTCCATGTTGTTTATTGTCACACTGTGTAACGAAGAAGAGTATAGCGGATGATTACTGAGTATGTCTCTGAGGGTCGGTCTTGAAAAAGGGATTTAAAAAAACAATCACTTCCAGCCCATGATACACAGGTAGGTGTGTGACATAATGTTATTGCCAGGGGGATTTATTTTGGGTATATATTTATCATATATTACAGACTTAACAAAGACCCCATAATGGGACTGAAACACTGACATGTAACCCACATTATAATGGTAATGGGAGGGAGGTGGAAATTTATTTCTCACAGAAAAATTAAGGTGTTTCTATAATAAAATGTTCTCTCTGAATGCAAATATACAACACACAGTTTATTTTGTGATCACAACGATTTTTATTACTAATGGGGTTAGAGACAAGATCCATAGAGTAGAGTCCATAGTGCATCACTGGATGATGGGAACACACAGGAGGACGTCACTTACAGGTGATGTATTTACCAATATAGGGAGTGAGGTAAGTGGGTGAGTGTACGTGTAGAGTCCATAGAGTGCATCACTGGATGATGGGAGCACACAGGAGGACGGCACTTACAGGTGATGTATTTACCAATATAGGGAGTGAGGTAAGTGGGTGAGTGTACGTGTAGAGTCCATAGAGTGCATCACTGGATGATGGGAACACACAGGAGGACGTCACTTACAGGTGATGTATTTACCAATATAGGGAGTGAGGTAAGTGGGTGAGTGTACGTGTAGAGTCCATAGAGTGCATCACTGGATGATGGGAGCACACAGGAGGACATCACTTACAGGTGATGTATTTACCAATATAGGGAGTGAGGTAAGTGGGTGGATGTACGTGTAGAGTTCATAGAGTGCATCACTGGATGATGGGAACACACAGGAGGACGTCACTTACAGGTGATGTATTTACCAATATAGGGAGTGAGGTAAGTGGGTGAGTGTACGTGTAGAGACCATAGAGTGCATCACTGGATGATGGGAGCACACAGGAGGACGTCACTTACAGATTAGGTATTTACAAATATAGGGAGTGAGGTAAGTGGGTGAGTGTACGTGTAGAGTCCATAGAGTGCATCACTGGACGATGGGAGCACACAGGAGGATGTCACTTACAGGTGATGTATTTACCAATATAGGGAGTGAGGTAAGTGGGTGAGTGTACGTGTAGAGACCATAGAGTGCATCACTGGATGATGGGAGCACACAGGAGGACGTCACTTACAGATCTGGGGCCTCATTCTATTAGCGGCCGCAGCCGTTGCGGGGCCGCAAGGACCGGCCGCAAGCTATTCTGCTATTCTATTCCCTTACGGCCGGGGATTCCGGCAGGCTTGCGGCCGGTGCCTTGCTATCTCTTGCGGCCGCTCGCGCCGGAGGAAAGCCTTTGATCTAAAACGGCCGCAAGAGATTTGCAATTCAATTGCTCCGGGAAACCTCTCTGCAAGGCTAAAACCGAGCCGCAGCTTACTTGCAGGAAAGAGGTCCCGCTAGCACCAATTAAGCACATAAAATAGCTCAAATAAAGCCATCCTGCACTTTGAGAAGACTATAAAGGGATTTTAGGTGTTAGAAAAAATAGCACATAATTATCCTGTACTCAAATCCGTAAAATATTTTATTTTTAATATCCGTAAAATATCCATGTAAAAAGTCCATAGGGCTTGGAGCACCTCAGACCCGCCCACGCCGCAGCCGGAAAATAAACAGTTAATTTGAACTCGGGTTTGGGCAGATGTGCAAGCTTGAGAGTGGGTTCCTTTTAATCCTCATGTCCCCCAATATGATCCCTAGCATTTACAGAGCTGTACAGTGCAGGCTTGAACTTACTTTTGCGTTTTTATATTTCTGAGATTACGGCCGGTTCCAAGATATGCGGCCGGCCGTAAAAGGAGATCCTTGCGGGGCCGTATAATAGAATCGCGAGTTAACTGAACCCCCGCAAGGAATCGCAGCCTTACGGCCGATTTACGGCCGATAATAGAATGAGGCCCTAGGTATTTACAAATATAGGGAGTGAGGTAAGTGGGTGAGTGTACGTGTAGAGTCCATAAGGAGTGAGGTAAGTGGGTGAGTGTACGTGTAGAGTCCATAGAGAGCATCTGGGCCCAATCTGTACTGAACTCACAGTTTAGTGACAAATAATAATAAATAATTCCTTGCACTTGGGGCTTATTGTGATATTTATACAGATCTACATATTACTTATAATATATTCCTATAATATTCCTGTATCACTCAGAGCATGGACACAAATACATTATTATTATTATTATCACTCACCTGTACAGGGATCTGAATGGGTTTCCATCTGGTGAATAGATGTCTCATCTCTCTCATATTCTTCGTCCTCATTAATTAAGTCAGGATATTGATCTCCATCTTGGGGACCTGTTAGTCACAAGAGAGAGAAGCCTCTGGGGTTTGTACAGATTTACACAACTATCTGACATCACATATTATAATAGTTAAACTATGAGACGTTGTCACGCTTTGCGTGGCGCTCATCGCATGCAAGCCTTGCATAGCGAGGCGAGCCGTAAAGGCACTAACATGCAGAGCACTTGGGTGATGAGCGCAACATCACACACAGGACGGGGGAACAGCCAGGACGTCTGGGAGTGAGGTGGAAAGTGAATTTAAGTGGATTATAAAGAGTTTCAGCACTCGAAAATCGGCTAAGCAAGTACAAAAATGGCAGCCAAAAAAATGAAAACGAGGCTACATGACCCTAGACCACGCAACACACCGCCAACCGCGTACCACTTTCACACAGGAACGTACGAGGTACAAAATACACTATTACAAAGGACGCCAAATAGTCGAGAACGCGTAGCACACACAAACGACGCAACTTTACACTCCGAACTTGCAGACAACATTACGCATCTACAGTACGGTTTGCCCTCGCGCACGCAGCCTATTTCTAATGCACAGTCGGGATTTTCATAAAAAAATCTCTGCAGGCTAGCACCAGTCCAACTGGACATTATATGCTGTGGGAAAATGAAAAAAGATTGTTAGCTCTTCAGCCTATTGATTGATGGATATATTAATTCTAATTAGGTAAAGTGTATTAATTCATTAAGTAACTAAATCATTATTATTTACAAAATTATAGACATATGTATCTGTCTTTGCGATGAGCGCAGAGGCTGCTCAGAGGAGCAAAAGTACACCAGAGGAGAGGCTGGCAATGAGCACCGAAGGTCCTCACAGTACAAAAACCTTCACATTGTGTGGCAAACAGCATTCCCATGGCCTCAAATTTTATTGACCGTCCTTTTTTGACGGGTAAGTCGCTAGTTATATATATCTACAAAAACAGCTCCCGGGTGTAAATATACGGACTGAGGTGTCATAGTTTTACTAGTTATCAGTTTATGATTAATGTGAGAATCTCTGTGTATAAAATCACAATAAACTGACTGAATAAATTGAACAATATTATTAATACACTAGGAAATTGCCCGTCAAAAACGAGGGGAATAAAACTGTAAATCTTTCATACACACCATCAGCCACAAATTTTACCTGCATCCTGGTCTCAGTAGGCCTCACTGGTTACGCTAAATTCTGGGAGTCCTGCCCTCCCTCCCTGACCCTCCCACACCATTTCTGATTAAATTTATAGTGAAATGGGAATCACCTGACTTTCCTTCTTGCATATATAATCTCACCACTAGAGGCAGACAACATATTAAATGCTATAGCCCTCACCTATGTTCCTTCTCTCTCCCTCTAAATGAAAAACCTTTCTAACTTTCACTACTCTTCTGACCCTTTTTTTTCCTTATCTGTTTAATACATCCCCGATTTCTGTCCCTTCCATTCCCTTTAGATTTTAAGTGGCGAGTTTTCAGTCTTCAGGATGCTTTGGGAAAAAGCACTTTCTGCAAAGATTCTAAGCTCAAAACAGGGTCCTCCATTTTTGGAAAGTTGTTAATGCTGTATTTTTCCTTGTTTTTTATCCCCTGTATTGCGCTACGGAATATGTTGGCGCGTTACAAATAAAAGTTAATAATAATAATATTAATAAATCTGGCAATGCTGTTTGCCACACAACGTGAGGATTTTGGTTCTCTGAGCATCTTCGGTGCTCATCGCGAGCCCCACGCTGAGCATCTTTGGCACTCATTGCGAGCTTCTCCCCCGTGTAATCTCCCCCTCACGATTAGTGTTACTGCCTTCAGTTACAGTAAGTGTTACTGCCTTGGGTTAAGTGTTACTGCCTTGGGTTAAGTGTTAACTTAACGCTTGTCCCCTGTCCTGCTTGTCCTCTCTCTTGCTTGTCCCATGTCCTGCTTGTCCCCTGTCCTGCTTGTCCCATGGGTTAAATGTAACTGGCTTGGGTTAAGTGTTACTGGCTTGGGTTAAATGTTACTGGCTTGGGTTAAGTGTTACTGCCTTGGGTTAAGTGTTACTGCCTTGGGTTAAGTGTTACTGCCTTGGGTTAAGTGTTACTGCCTTGGGTTAAGTGTTACTGCCTTCGGGCTGTTTTTTTACTGCCTTTAGCCTCGTTTACATCCTGTTATATTTTTTTCGACCGCCATTTTTTTCCCCCTCGCTTTCGATCGTGAAAAAACAGAAAATATGCCTCAAATGAACTTGCAACCTCACTCACCGGCTCCCTGGCTCTCCCCCTGTGCTATGTGTGAGTGTGTAAGTGAATTTGAGGCATAATTGTATTTTTTTGGTAGTCTTTCCATTTACGTGGTTTGGGCGTTTTACGTGCTTCGGTCCAAAGTACTACGGGGCTCGCGATTCCAGTTGCGTGGTTTGGGAGTTTTACATTGTGTGGTCTCAAGTCCTACGGGACTCGCAATGAGCGCCACAGACCTGCAATGAGTGTCTTCGGCGATCATTGCAGCCTAACAAAAGCCCCGAGCGTTACCAATGGCCCGTAGTATCCACAACTATTACCGCTATATGTGATTTATCCTGTGCATCTGCTGCGTGGATGTGTTAGAAAGAGCCTGTTTTAGACTGATATTAGTAATTATTGGCAAGTACTAAATTATAGACCCCACACCCATATTAAGCTCTCTGAGCCATACATTACTATACTGAGTTGCACAAATAATGCTGTATATCTCAGGAATTATGTACTATAGAGATAAACAGCTATTGCAATATATAGACCGTTTTTTATCATATTTAGGATACAATCCTTAGTGTGACAGTGTGCAGTTAATGTTCTTATTGTGTATTACTTTCTCACCTTCCCTGATACTCCCAGGACTCTCCTCCTCCTTCACCTGCTGCTGATCTCTTATATTCAGATCTTCTTGTTCCACCTTGGAGACTACTGGAGGCCTCACATCTAAAGGTCCTACAGATAGAGATAAACAGATTATAGACTTTCCCATTTTATTATTTACTATCAATCTAGTGTTTGTGTCTTATTAATATCTAAATCCTTTAGTAGAAAGAACCACAAAGACAGAAACAACCGAATGTTATTACTTTGTATGGAGATAAGACCAGATATTGTGTCATTGGGTATAAAATCACCTTTATCATGGGCTGCGATGTGTGTAAAACTTCTTGGGTGAGAGATGAAGGATAAATACACCTCAATAAGGACGGAAGTGAGTGATAATTGTCCATAAGATATTACTCACCGTCACTGATATTTACAGGAATTTCCTCCTCTTTAATCTCCCGGGGACTCCTCATATTTGTCTCTTCTTCTTGGTCAGACTCTGAGAGAAGTGATGGTGTCACTTTGTCACTGTCTGTACAAATAAACATGAGACGGTCACACACTGGGATGTTACACGTCTTTATGGTCTGTACAAATAAACATGAGATGGTCACACATGGGATTTGTTAAACGTCTTTATGGCAAGTACAAATAAACATGAGCCGGTCACACGCTGGGATTTGTTACACGTCTTTATGGCCTGTACAAATAAAAATGAGACGGTCACACGCTGGGATTTGTTACATGTCTTTATGGCCTGTACAAATAAAAATGAGACGGTCACACGCTGGGATTTGTTACACACTGGGTCACAGAGAGATAGAGAGAGAGAGAGACAGGGTGCAAAGAGAGAGAGAGAGAGAGATAGACAATGGTTGGACAGAGAGAGAGAGAGAGACACAGTGTGCACAGAGAGAGAGAGAGAGAGAGACACAGGGTGCACAGAGAGAGAGAGAGACACAGGGTGCACAGAGAGAGAGAGAGACACAGGGTGCACAGAGAGAGAGACACAGGTTGCACAGAAAGAGACACACAGGGTGCACAGAGAGAGAGACACAGGTTGCACAGAAAGAGACACACAGGGTGCACAGAGAGAGAGAGAGAGACACAGGGTGCGCAGAGAGAGAGAGACACAGGGTGCACAGAGAGAGAGAGACACAGGGTGCACAGAGAGAGAGAGACACAGGGTGCACAGAGAGAGAGAGAGACAGGGTGCACAGAGAGAGAGACACATGGTACACACAAAGAGAGAGAGACAGGGTGCACACAAAGAGAGAGAGACAGGGTGCACACAAAGAGAGAGAGACACACGGTTCACGGAGAGACAGACAGGGTGCACAGAGAGAGAGACAGACAGGGTGCACAGAGAGAGAGACAGACAGGGTGCACAGAGAGAGAGACACACAGGGTGCACAGAGAGAGAGAGACACACAGGGTGCACAGAGAGAGAGAGACACACAGGGTGCACAGAGAGAGAGAGACACACAGGGTGCACAGAGAGAGAGACACACAGGGTGCACAGAGAGAGAGACACACAGGGTGCACAGAAAGAGAGAGACACAGGGTGCAAAGAGAGAGAGAGAGACACAGGCTCCACAAAGAGAGAGACACAGGGTGCACAGAGAGAGAGACACAGGGTGCACAGAGAGAGAGAGAGAGATACACAGGGTGCACAGAGAGAGAGAGAGAGAGACACAGGGTGCACAGAGAGAGAGAGAGACACAGGGTGCACAGAGAGAGAGAGAGACACAGGGTGCACAGAGAGAGAGACACACAGGGTGCACAGAGAGAGAGAGACATACAGGGTGCACAGAGAGAGAGACATACAGGGTGCACAGAGAAAGAGACACAAAGGGTGCACAGAGAGACACACACAGGGTGCACAGAGAGAGAGAGAGAGAGAGAGAGAGAGAGAGAGAATGGGTGGACAGAGAGAGAGACACACGATGCACAGAGAGAGAGAGAGACACAGGGTGCACAGAGAGAGAGAGAGACACAGGGAGCACAGAGAGAGACACAGGTTGCACAGAAAGAGAGACACAGGTTGCACAGAGAGAGAGAGAGACACACAGGGTGCACAGAGAGAGAGAGACACACAGGGTGCACAGAGAGATAGAGACACAGGGTGCACAGAGAGAGAGAGACGCATGGTGCACAGAGAGAGAGAGACACAGGGTGCACAGAGAGAGAGAGAGAGACACAGGGTGCACAGAGAGAGAGAGACACAGGGTGCACAGAGAGAGAGACACAGGGTGCAAAGAGAGAGAGACACAGGGTGCAAAGAGAGAGAGACACAGGGTGCAAAGAGAGAGAGACACAGGGTACACAGAGAGAGAGAGACAGGGTGCACACAGAGAGAGAGAGAGAGACACACAGTGTTCACAGAGAGACAGACAGGGTGCACAGGGAGAGAGACAAACAGGGTGCAAAGAGAGAGACACATGGTGCACAGAGAGAGACACGGGGTGCACAGAAAGAGAGAGAAACGGGGTGCACAGAAAGAGAGAGACACAGGCTCCACAAAGAGAGAGACACAGGGTGCACAGAGAGAGAGAGACACAGGGTGCACAGAGAGAGAGACACAGGGTGCACAGAGAGAGAGAGACATAGGGTGCACAGAGAGAGAGACACATGGTGCACAGAGAGAGAGACACACAGGGTGAACAGAGAGAGAGACACACAGGGTGAACAGAGAGAGAGACACACAGGGTGCACATAGAGAGAGACACACAGGGTGCACATAGAGAGACACACAGGGTGCACATAGAGAGACACACAGGGTGCACAGAGAGAGACACACAGGGTGCACAGAGAGACACACACAGGGTGCACAGAGAGACACACACAGGGTGCACAGAGAGACACACACAGGGTGCACAGAGAGACACACACAGGGTGCACAGAGAGACACACACAGGGTGCACAGAGAGAGAGACACATGGTGCACAGAGAGAGAGAGACACAGGGTGCACACAGAGAGAGAGACACACACAGGGTGCAGAGAGAGAGAGAGAGAGACACACAGGGTGCAGATAGAGAGACACACAGGGTGCAGAGAGAGCGACACACAGGGTGCAGAGAGAGCGACACACAGGGTGCAGAGAGAGAGAGAGAGACACCGGGGGCACAGAGAGAGAGACACCGGGGGCACAGAGAGAGAGACACCGTGGGCACAGAGAGAGAGACACCGTGGGCACAGAGAGAGAGAGACACCGTGGGCACAGAGAGAGAGAGAGAGACACACAGGGTGCACAGAGAGAGAGAGAGAGAGAGACACACAGGGTTCACAGAGAGAGAGAGACACACGATGCACAGAGAGAGAGAGACACACAGTGTGCACAGAGAGAGAGACACATAGGGTGCACAAAGAGAGAGAGAGAGAGAGACATAGGGTGCACAGAGAGAGAGACACACAGGGTGCACAGAGAGAGAGACACACAGGGTGCACAGAGAGAGAGAGACACAGGGTGCACAGAGAGAGAGAGACACAGGGTGCACAGAGAGAGAGAGACACACAGGGTGCACAGAGAGAGAGACACACAGGGTGCACAGAGAGAGAGACACACAGGGTGCACAGAGAGAGAGACACACAGGGTGCACAGAGAGAGAGAGACACACAGGGTGCACAGAGAGAGAGAGACACACAGGGTGCACAGAGAGAGAGAGACACAAAGGGTGCACAGAGAGAGACACACAGGGTGCACAGAGAGAGACACACAGGGTGCACAGAGAGAGACACACAGGGTGCACAGAGAGAGAGAGAGACACACAGGGTGCACAGAGAGAGAGACACACACACAGGGTGCACAGAGAGAGAGACA
>JAPZIH010001027.1:0-73297 GCA_027410445.1 Discoglossus pictus
TAACCCCTCACACTTATCCCTAACACCCCTAACCCTAACACTAACACCCCTCACACTTATCCCTAACACGCCTCACCCTAACCCTAACACCCCTCACACTTGTCCCTAAGACCTAACACCCCTCACACTTATTCCTAACATGCCTCACCCTAACACCCCTTACATTTATCCATAACACCCCTCACCCTAACACCCCTCACACTTATCCCTAACACCCCTCACCCTAACACCCCTCACACTTATCCCTAACATTCCTCACCCTAACACTTAACCCCCTCACCCTTATCCCTAACACCCCTTACCCTAGCACCCATCAAACTTATCCCTGTGTCTCTTCCCCCCCTTATCATCAAGGGAGGGGGGAGGATGATGAGGGAGGGGGGGAAGAGACACATGGGGAGGATGATGAGGGAGGGGGGGAAACAGATACAGGGGATGATGATGAGTTAGGGGGGAAAAGAGACACAGGGGAGGATGATGAGGGAGGGGTAAAGAGATACAGGGGAGGATGATGAGGGAAGTGGGAGGATGACGAGTGAGGGGGAATGAGACACAGGGGAGGGTGATGAGGAAGGGGCAAAGAGACACAGGGGAGGATGATGAGGGAGGGGGTAAAGAGATACAAGGGAGGATGATGAGGGAGGTGAGAGGATGATGAGGGAGGGGGATGAGACACAGGGGAGGATGATGAGGGAGGGGGGAAGAGACACAGGGGAAGATGATGAGGAAGGGGGGAATGAGACACAGGGGAGGATGATGATGGAGGGGGGAAGAGACACAGGGGAGGATGATGAGGGAGGGGGTAAAGAGATACAGGGGAGGATGATGAGGGAGGGGTAAAGAGATACAGAGGAGGGTGATGAGGAAGGGGGGAAAGAGACACAGGGCTGGATAATGAGGGAGCGGGGAAGAGACACAGGGGAAGACGATGAGGGAGGGGGAAAAGAGACACAGGGGAGGATGATGCGGGAGGGGGGGAAAGAGACACAGAGGAGGATGATGAGTGAGGGGGGAAAGAGATACAGGGGAGGATGATGAGGGAAGTGGGAGGATGATGAGGGAGGGGTAAAGAAATACAGGGGAGGGTGATGAGGAAGGGGGGAAAGAGACACAGGGCAGTATGATGAGGTAGGGGGGGGAAGATACACAGTTGAAGATGATGAGGAAGGGGGGAAAGAGATTCATGGGTTGATGATGAGGAAGGTGGGAGAATGATGAGGGAGTGGGGGAAGAGACATAGGGGAAGATAATGAGGAAGGGGGGAAAGAGACACAGGGGAGGATGATGATGGAGGGGGGAAGAGACACAGGGGAGGATGATGAGGGAGGGGGTAAAGAGATACAGGGGAGGATGATGAGGGAGGGGTAAAGAGATACAGGGGAGGGTGATGAGGAAGGGGGGAAAGAGACACAGGGCAGGATGATGAGGGAGGGGGGGAAGAGACACAGGGGAAGATGATGAGGCAGGGGGGAAAGAGACACAGGGGAGGATGATGATGGAGGGGGGAAGAGACACAGGGGAGGATGATGATGGAGGGGGTAAAGAGATACAGGGGAGGATGATGTGGGAGGGGTAAAGAGATACAGGGGAGGGTGATGAGGAAGGGGGGAAAGAGACACAGGGGAGGATGATGAGGGAGGGGGGAAAGAGATTCATGGGTTGATGATGAGGAAGGTGGGAGGATGATGAGGGAGTGGGGGATGAGACATAGGGGAAGATAATGAGGAAGGGGGGAAAGAGACACAGGGGAGGATGATGATGGAGGGGGGAAGAGACACAGGGGAGGATGATGAGGGAGGGGGTAAAGAGATACAGGGGAGGATGATGAGGGAGGGGTAAAGAGATACAGGGGAGGGTGATGAGGAAGGGGGGAAAGAGACACAGGGCAGGATGATGAGGGAGGGGGGGGAAGAGACACAGGGGAAGATGATGAGGAAGGGGGGAAAGAGACACAGGGGAGGATGATGATGGAGGGGGGAAGAGACACAGGGGAGGATGATGAGGGAGGGGGTAAAGAGATACAGGGGAGGATGATGAGGGAGGGGTAAAGAGATACAGGGGAGGGTGATGAGGAAGGGGGGGAAAGAGACACGGGGCAGGATGATGAGGGAGGGGGGGAAGAGACACAGGGGGAGATGATGAGGGAGGGGGGAAAGAGATACAGGGGAGGATCATGAGGGAGGTGGGAGGATGATGAGGGAGGGGGGATGAGACACAGGGGAGAGTGATGAGGAAGGGTGAAAGAGACACAGGGGAGGTTGATGAGGGAGGGGGGAAAGAGACACAGGGGAGGATGAGGAGGGAGGGGGGAAAGAGACACAGGGGAGGATGATGAGGGAGGGGGGTAAAGAGATACAGGGGAGAATGATGAGGGAGGGGGTATAGAGATACAGGGGAAAATGATGAGGGAGGCGGGGAAGAGACACAGGGGAACATGATGAGGAAGGGGGGGAAAGAGACACAGGGGAGGATGATGAGGGAGGGGGGAAAGAGACACAGGGGAGGATGATGAGGGAGGTGGGAGGATGATGAGGGAGGGGGGATGAGACACAGGGGAGGGTGATGAGGAAGGCGGGAAAGAGACACAGGGGAGGATGATGAGGGAGGGGGGGAAGAGACACAGGGGAGGATGATGAGGGAGGGGGTAAAGAGGTACAGGGGAGGATGAGGAGGGAGGTGGGAGGATGATGAGGGAGGGGGGATGAGACACAGGGGAGGGTGATGAGGAAGGGGCACACAGGGGAGGATGATGAGGGAGGGGGTAAAGAGATACAAGAGAGGATGATGAGGGAGGTGGGAGGATGATGAGGGAGGGGTAAAGAGATACAGGGGAGGGTGATGAGGAAGGGGGGGAAAGAGACCCAGGGCAGGATGATGAGGGAGGGGGGAATAGACACAGGGGAATATGATGAGGAAGGGGGAAAGAGACACAGAGGAGGATGATGATGGAGGGGGGAAGAGACACAGGGGAGGATGATGAGGGAGCGGGTAAAGAGATACAGTGATATCCAGAGGCTCTGGGATCGACAGCAAACTCACCGCCATCAGGCATAATGTCTGCTACGCCCATCGTGGTGGGAGCCATGTACCAGGTGTCTAGTTATTCCCATTTGGGGAACTTCCAAACTGTTCTGCTATTTATCAATTTACATGGGTGAGGGTTGCTAAGTGGTGGTGGTGAAGCAGCTTGTGTACCTGAATGAAGCTGTGAGCTACTGTAGGTGGGCAGGTCATAGCAGAGAGATCAGACAAATCCCAATCCACTAGAGGAGGAACTGACAACCCACTCCAATCTCTTTGGCCTTCAAACTTTGGAGAACAGCATAGGCAGAGACCTAGCTTAATGTGCTGCAGTCCATAGGGTCAGAGAGAGTCGGACACAACTGAAGAACTTAACCACATATATTGAAATATTCCCCTGGTACTTGATATATGCCAAGTGGCGGTCTGATTTGGCCACTATTTGTATTCTCTAATGTGGATGTGATGAGCGAGATGTGGGGGGGAAAGAGATACAGGGGAGGATGATGAGGGAGGTGGGAGGATGATGAGGGAGGGGTAAAGAAATACAGGGGAGGGTGATGAGGAAGGGGGGAAAGAGACACAGGGCAGGATGATGAGGGAGGGGGGGGAAGAGACACAGGGGAAGATTATGAGGAAGGGGGGAAAGAGACACAGGGGAGGATGATGATGGAGGGGGGAAGAGACACAGGGGAGGATGATGAGGGAGGGGGTAAAGAGATACAGGGGAGGATGATGAGGGTGGGGTAAAGAGATACAGGGGAGGGTGATGAGGAAGGGGGAAAGAGACAGAGGGCAGGATGATGAGGGAGGGGGGGAAGAGACACAGGGGAAGATGATGAGGGAGGGGGGGAAAAAGACACAAGGGAGGATGATGAGGGAGGGGGGAAAGAGACACAGGGGAGGATGATGATGGAGGGGGGAAGAGACACAGGGGAGGATGATGAGGGAGGGGGTAAAGAGATACAGGGGAGGATGATGAGGGTGGGGTAAAGAGATACAGGGGAGGGTGATGAGGAAGGGGGAAAGAGACACAGGGCAGGATGACGAGGGAGGGGGGAAGAGACACAGGGGAAGATGATGAGGGAGGGGGAAAAAAGACACAGGGGAGGATGATGAGGGAGGGGGTAAAGAGATACAGGGGAGGATGATGAGGGAGGGGTAAAGAGATACAGGGGAGGGTGATGAGGAAGGGGGGAAAGAGACACAGGGGAGGATGATGAGGGAGGGGGGAAAGAGATACATGGGATGATGATGAGGAAGGTGGGAGGATGATGAGGGAGTGGGGGAAGAGACACAGGGAAAGATAATGAGGAAGGGGAAAGAGACACAGGGGAGGATGATGATGGAGGTGGGAAGAGACACAGGGGAGGATGATGAGGGAGGGGGTAAAGAGATACAGGGGAGGGTGATGAGGAAGGGGGACAGAGACACAGGGCAGGATGATGAGGGAGGGGGGGAAGAGACACAGGGGAAGATGTTGAGGCAGGGGGGAAAGAGACACAGGGGAGGATGATGATGGAGGGAGGAAGAGACACAGGGGAGGATGATGAGGGAGGGGGTAAAGAGATACAGGGGAGGATGATGAGGGAGGGGTAAAGAGATACAGGGGAGGGTGATGAGGAAGGGGGGGAAAGAGACACAGGGAAGGATGATAAGGGAGGGGGGAAGAGACACAGGGGAAGATGATGAGGGAGGGGGGAAAGAGATACAGGGGAGGATCATGAGGGAGGTGGGAGGATGATGAGGTAGGGGGGATGAGACACAGGGGAGAGTGATAAGGAAGGGGGAAAGAGACACAGGGGAGGTTGATGAGGGAGGGGGGAAAGAGCTACAGGGGAGGATGATGAGGGAGGGGGAAAGAGACACAGGGGAGGATGATGAGGGAGGGTGTAAAGAGATACAGGGGAGAATGATGAGGGAGGGGGTATAGAGATACAGGGGAAAATGATGAGGGAGGGGGGGAAGAGACACATGGGAACATGATGAGGAAGGGGGGAAAGAGACACAGGGGAGGATGATGAGGGAGGGGGAAAGAGACACAGGGGAGGATGATGAGGGAGGTGGGAGGATGATGAGGGAGGGGGGATGAGACACAGGGGAGGGTGATGAGGAAGGGGGGAAAGAGACACAGGGGAGGATGATGAGGGAGGGGGTAAAGAGATACAGGGGAGGATTAGGAGGGTGGTGGGAGGATGATGAGGGAGTGGGGATGAGACACAGGGGAGGGTGATGAGGAAGGGGCACACAGGGGAGGATGATGAGGGAGGGGGTAAAGAGATACAAGAGAGGATGATGAGGGAGGTGGGAGGATGATGAGGGAGGGGTAAAGAAATACAGGGGAGGGTGATGAGGAAGGGGGGAAATAGACACAGGGCAGGATGATGAGGGAGGGGGGAACAGACACAGGGGAAGATGATGAGGAAGGGGGAAAGAGACACAGAGGAGGATGATGATGGAGGGGGGTAGAGACACAGGGGAGGATGATGAGGGAGGGGGTAAAGAGATACAGTGATGTCCAGAGGCTCTGGGATCGACAGCAAACTCACCGCCATCAGGCATAATGTCTGCTACGCCCATCCTGGTGGGAGCCATGTGCCAGGTGTCTAGTTATTCCCATTTGGGGAACTTCCAAACTGTTCTGCTATTTATCAATTTACATGGGTGAGGGTTGCTAAGTGGTGGTTGTGGTGAAGCAGCTTGTGTACCTGAATGAAGCTGTGAGCTACTGTAGGTGGGCAGGTCATAGCAGAGAGATCAGACAAATCCCAATCCACTAGAGGAGGAACTGACAACCCACTCCAATCTCTTTGGCCTTCAAACTTTGGAGAACAGCACAGGCAGAGACCTAGCTTAATGTGCTGCAGTCCATAGGGTCAGAGAGAGTCGGACACAACTGAAGAACTTAACCACATATATTGAAATATTCCCCTGGTACTTGATATATGCCAAGTGGCGGTCTGATTTGGCCACTATTTGTATTCTCTAATGTGGATGTGATGAGCGAGATGTGGGGGGGAAAGAGATACAGGGGAGGATGATGAGGGAGGTGGGAGGATGATGAGGGAGGGGTAAAGAAATACAGGGGAGGGTGATGAGGAAGGGGGGAAAGAGACACAGGGCAGGATGATGAGGGAGGGGGGGGGAAGAGAAACAGGGGAAGATGATGAGGAAGGGGGGAAAGAGACACAGGGGAGGATGATGATGGAGGGGGGAAGAGACACAGGGGATGATGATGAGGGAGGGGGTAAAGAGATACAGGGGAGGATGATGAGGGTGGGGTAAAGAGATACAGGGAAGGATGATGAGGAAGGGGGAAAGAGACAGAGGGCAGGATGATGAGGGAGGGGGTGAAGAGACACAGGGGAAGATGATGAGGGAGGGGGGAAAAAGACACAAGGGAGGATGATGAGGGAGGGGGGAAAGAGACACAGGGGAGGATGATGATGGAGGGGGGAAGAAACACAGGGGAGGATGATGAGGGAGGGGGTAAAGAGATACAGGGGAGGATGATGAGGGTGGGGTAAAGAGATACAGGGAAGGGTGATGAGGAAGGGGGAAAGAGACACAGGACAGGATGATGAGGGAGGGGGGGAAGAGACACAGGGGAGATGATGAGGGACGGGGGGAAAAGACACAGTGGAGGATGATGAGGGAGGGGGGGAAAGAGACACAGGGGAGGATGATGAGGGAGGGGGGAAAGAGACACAGGGGAGGATGATGAGGGAGGTGGTAAAGAGATACAGGGGATGATGATGAGGAAGGTGGGAGGATGATGAGGGAGTGGGGGAAGAGACACAGGGGAAGATGATGAGGAAGGGGGGAAAGAGACAAAGGGAAGGATGATGATGGAGGGGGAAGAGACACAGTGGAGGATGATGAGGGAGGGGGTAAAGAGATACAGGGGAGGATGATGAGGGAGGGGTAAAGAGATACAGGGGAGGGTGATGAGGAAGGGGGGGAAAGAGACACAGTGCAGGATGATGAGGGAGGGGGGGAAAAGACACAGGGGAAGATGATGATGGAGGGGGTAAGAGACACAGGGGAGGATGATGAGGGAGGGGGTAAAGAGATACAGGGGAGGATGATGAGGGGAGGGGGTAAAGAGATACAGGGAAAAATGATAAGGGAGGTGGGTGGATGATGAGGGAGGGGGGATGAGACACAGGGGAGGGTGATGAGGAAGGGGCACACAGGGGAGGGTGATAAGGAAGGGGGGAAAGAGACACAGGGGAAGATGATGAGGAAGGGGGGAAAGAGACACAGGGGAGGATTATGATGGAGGGGGGAAGAGACACAGGGGAGGATGATGAGGGAGGGGGGAAAGAGACACAGGGGAGGTTGAGGAGGGAGGGGGAAAGAGACACAGGGGAGGATGATGAGGGAGGGGGTAAAGCGATACAGGGGAGAATGATGAGGGAGGGGGTAAAGAGATACAGGTGAAAATGATGAGGGAGGTGGGAGGATGATGAGGGAGGGGGGATGAGACACAGGGGAGGGAGGCGGGGAAGAGACACAGGGGAACATGATGAGGAAGGGGGGAAAGAGACACAGGGGAGGATGATGAGGGAGGGGGGAAAGAGACACAGGGGAGGATGATGAGGGAGGTGGGAGGATGATGAGGGAGGGGGGATGAGACACAGGGGAGGGTGATGAGGAAGGGGCACACAGGGGAGGATGATGAGGGAGGGGGTAAAGAGATACAAGAGAGGATGATGAGGGAGGTGGGAGGATGATGAGGGAGGGGTTAAGAAATACAGGGGAGGGTGATGAGGAAGGGGGGAAGAGACACAGGGCAGGATGATGAGGGAGGGGGGAATAGACACAGGGGAAGATGATGAGGAAGGGGGAAAGAGACACAGAGGAGGATGATGATGGAGGGGGGAAGAGACACAGGGGAGGATGATGAGGGAGCGGGTAAAGAGATACAGTGATGTCCAGAGGCTCTGGGATCAACAGCAAACTCACCGCCATCAGGCATAATGTCTGCTACGCCCATCGTGGTGGGAGCCATGTGCCAGGTGTCTAGTTATTCCCATTTGGGGAACTTCCAAACTGTTCTGCTATTTATCAATTTACATGGGTGAGGGTTGCTAAGTGGTGGTGGTGAAGCAGCTTGTGTACCTGAATGAAGCTGTGAGCTACTGTAGGTGGGCAGGTCATAGCAGAGAGATCAGACAAATCCCAATCCACTAGAGGAGGAACTGACAACCCACTCCAATCTCTTTGGCCTTCAAACTTTGGAGAACAGCATAGGCAGAGACCTAGCTTAATGTGCTGCAGTCCATAGGGTCAGAGAGAGTCGGACACAACTGAAGAACTTAACCACATATATTGAAATATTCCCCTGGTACTTGATATATGCCAAGTGGCGGTCTGATTTGGCCACTATTTGTATTCTCTAATGTGGATGTGATGAGCGAGATGTGGGGGGGGAAAGAGATACAGGGGAGGATGATGAGGGAGGTGGGAGGATGATGAGGGAGGGGTAAAGAAATACAGGGGAGGGTGATGAGGAAGGGGGGAAAGAGACACAGGGCAGGATGATGAGGGAGGGGGGGAAGAGACACAGGGGAAGATTATGAGGAAGGGGGGAAAGAGACACAGGGGAGGATGATGATGGAGGGGGGAAGAGACACAGGGGAGGATGATGAGGGAGGGGGTAAAGAGATACAGGGGAGGATGATGAGGGTGGGGTAAAGAGATACAGGGAAGGGTGATGAGGAAGGGGGAAAGAGACAGAGGGCAGGATGATGAGGGAGGGGGGGAAGAGACACAGGGGAAGATGATGAGGGAGGGGGGAAAAAGACACAAGGGAGGATGATGAGGGAGGGGGGAAAGAGACACAGGGGAGGATGATGATGGAGGGGGGAAGAGACACAGGGGAGGATGATGAGGGAGGGGGTAAAGAGATACAGGGGAGGATGATGAGGGTGGGGTAAAGAGATACAGGGAAGGGTGATGAGGAAGGGGGAAAGAGACACAGGGCAGGATGATGATGGAGGGGGGAAGAGACACAGGGGAAGATGATGAGGGAGGGGGTAAAGAGACACAGGGGAGGATGATGAGGGAGGGGGTAAAGAGATACAGGGGAGGAGGATGAGGGAGGGGTAAAGAGATACAGGGGAGGGTGATGAGGAAGGGGGGAAAGAGACACAGGGGAGGATGATGAGGGAGGGGGGAAAGAGATACATGGGATGATGATGAGGAAGGTGGGAGGATGATGAGGGAGTGGGGGAAGAGACACAGGGAAAGATAATGAGGAAGGGGGAAAGAGACATAGGGGAGGATGATGATGGAGGGGGGAAGAGACACAGGGGAGGATGATGAGGGAGGGGGTAAAGAGATACAGGGGAGGGTGATGAGGAAGGGGGACAGAGACACAGGGCAGGATGATGAGGGAGGGGGGGAAGAGACACAGGGGAAGATGTTGAGGCAGGGGGGAAAGAGACACAGGGGAGGATTATGATGGAGGGAGGAAGAGACACAGGGGAGGATGATGAGGGAGGGGGTAAAGAGATACAGGGGAGGATGATGAGGGAGGGGTAAAGAGATACAGGGGAGGGTGATGAGGAAGGGGGGAAAGAGACACAGGGAAGGATGATAAGGGAGGGGGGAAGAGACACAGGGGAAGATGATGAGGGAGGGGGGAAAGAGATACAGGGGAGGATCATGAGGGAGGTGGGAGGATGATGAGGTAGGGGGGATGAGACACAGGGGAGAGTGATAAGGAAGGGGGAAAGAGACACAGGGGAGGTTGATGAGGGAGGGGGGAAAGAGCTACAGGGGAGGATGAGGAGGGAGGGGGAAAGAGACACAGGGGAGGATGATGAGGGAGGGGGTAAAGAGATACAGGGGAGAATGATGAGGGAGGGGGTATAGAGATACAGGGGAAAATGATGAGGGAGGGGGGGAAGAGACACATGGGAACATGATGAGGAAGGGGGGAAAGAGACACAGGGGAGGATGATGAGGGAGGGGGAAAGAGACACAGGGGAGGATGATGAGGGAGGTGGGAGGATGATGAGGGAGGGGGGATGAGACACAGGGGAGGGTGATGAGGAAGGGGGGAAAGAGACACAGGGGAGGATGATGAGGGAGGGGGGAAGAGACACAGGGGAGGATGAGGAGGGAGGGGGTAAAGAGATACAGGGGAGGATTAGGAGGGTGGTGGGAGGATGATGAGGGAGGGGGGATGAGACACAGGGGAGGGTGATGAGGAAGGGGCACACAGGGGAGGATGATGAGGGAGGGGGTAAAGAAATACAGGGGAGGGTGATGAGGAAGGGGGGAAATAGACACAGGGCAGGATGATGAGGGAGGGGGGAATAGACACAGGGGAAGATGATGAGGAAGGGGGAAAGAGACACAGAGGAGGATGATGATGGAGGGGGGTAGAGACACAGGGGAGGATGATGAGGGAGGGGGTAAAGAGATACAGTGATGTCCAGAGGCTCTGGGATCGACAGCAAACTCACCGCCATCAGGCATATAGAACTTAACCACATATATTGAAATATTCCCCTGGTACTTGATATATGCCAAGTGGCGGTCTGATTTGGCCACTATTTGTATTCTCTAATGTGGATGTGATGAGCGAGATGTGTATTCTATTGTTGAACAACTATATAGCATGTATCGAATGTGCGCTGTCATCTGCGCACCGACACATGCGCGCATCAACAACAGCAGGCCCGACAGGAGGCTAGCAGATCTAATGATTAGGATTAGGCTGTGGGGTGTAAGGGTTAGGATTAGGCTGCGGCTACAAGGGTAAGAAGGGTTTATGGCATTAGGTCATATCACTTGCGCCCTTTCATCGACACGCAGTAGTCAAAAACATTAGAACTGCGCAATGTTGTGGGACCGCTCATGTCAGCTACATGTTGTCAAAACACATTTGCTGTGCGTGCCAATGTTGGGGTGACATATTCTATTATAGGGCTGTTTTAGAGGCTACAATGGAACCTGTATGTATGTTGACCAATCAAACATATGAGGAATATTAAACTACTTTGAACAATTGTTAATTTGGAGGCTGTAATGCTTGGGCCTCCATTTTAGGGTTACAGGCTTAAACCATGCAGACTGCAAAAACCATAACGAAATGGATACCTTCAACCTCTAAGCACGTACGGGCTTTAAGAACGAGCTTCGGGCTTGGAGGACATGCGCCCTCCAAGCCCGCACGAGCTTGAATAAGTAGCTACGGGCATGATCATTGAAGTCCGTTGGACTTGGACGGATTTTAAAAACAAAGTAAAATTTGGTGATGTGCAAGCTTGAGAATGTTTTGCTATTAATCCTCATGCCCCCCCATTATGTTCCCCATCATTTACAGTGCTTTGCAGTGCTGTATTGAATATGTATTGGCTTCTACAATGCTTTGTTTGCGGCCCTCCACCTCCGAACTTGTACTGGTTTTAACAAGGACGAGCTTGCGGGACTACCGGACGGAAAGTAAACCGTAAATGATATATCGGATTTGGGCTGATGTGCAAGCTTGAGAGGGTGTTGCTATTAATCCTCATGTCCCCCATTATGATGCCTTGCATTTACGGAGCTTTACAGTGCCATCTTGAATTTATATTTGCATTTACAGTTTTCTGACTTTGCGGCCGGAAAACAAGATTTACGGGCGCTGGAAAAACGCTTCCGGCCATTTGCATGATATGCGGCCGGCCGGAAGGGGGATATCCGTCTATTCGAATTGCAAGGTAAAGGTAGCTCTACACTGGGCCGTAAGACGGCCGCAAGGAATCGCAGCTTTGCGGCCGTTTTACGGCCGATAAATAAATGAGGGCCAATGTATCTACTTACTTTGGTGGGGGAGAACTTGTAATGCAGAGGAGAATTCTATCTGAGCAATGTGAACATGGCAGCTACAACTGCCAATGCTTTCTTTAGAACAAATAGAAAGAAGATGCAAGCAGCAGGTCATTAAATAAAATAAAACCTTGCAATAAAAAAAATGACATATGTAAAGTCTGTGTTTATTTTTGTACATTTTGTCTATTAGCAAGTTTAGTTATTCACAGAATCATGTGAAAAACACAGCTAGTATATTATGCATTTAAAAATGTGTTTCAAAATGTCACTTTTTGGTTGAAAAATAAGTACCGGAAAAGTACAAACCCTACTTTTAAAACTTTTATTTTAATAAAATGTGTTTTCCTAAGGCTGTTGTGTTATGTGAACAGTTTGAGACCTAATTGAGACCTGATTACTAATTGGTTGAGTGATTTCGGCAAACATGATAGATGTGCAAAGACACCCATGCACAATGAACAGGGTAATGGCTGTCAATCTGACATGGCTCCTCCCATAAATATATATTTTTAGGGATAGCATATATACTGAAATGTAATGTACAGCATGTCACAGTCTGCTTGTTAGTAGCACAAGGCACCGGTGTGAGGCCCCTTCCCTGTGAGCATCAGAAGGAGAGAATATATTACTCTGGAACTTCCTAGTAGTAACTAAAGTGTAAATTTATTTCATATCACGACGAGGAGGATAACATTAAATAAATACTCAAGTTAAAATATGTATATCATATAAAAACAAATTTGCCTAAGGAGACCCTTGAACAGCTTAATTATAAAAAGTCGTTTTCATGTATATTCTTGTTATATTCACTGGACTGTAGAACCACTGTGTCCAACTAATTTTTATTATCTATTCCGTAAAAAAAGGATGGAGCGAGACGTGTTAATTGATTGGCGTATTGTACCATTTAACATTTTCCCTTACACTGAACATCACAGTAAACTTGCAAGCCCTACCTACCCGGTTCTACACCCCCGTGCCATGAAAAGTAAGTCTAACAATCCTTCACATGCACCTGTTGGCAGTAAAGTGGTTAAAGGCATATTTAAGTTCCTGGCTTTAATAATGCATGTGATAGAGGAGAATCTGTAGTGTATAAAGACATTTTTTGCATGAAGAAAATACTAAATAAACATGAATACGCTTATCCTAAAGTTAGCAACATTACTTCTGTTTTCTGGCAGTTAATTTTGAGTGTAAAGTTCATAATTTGTTTTGGTCAATCAGAGCCAGCTGCAATATTGTAGCAAATGGGGATGAGGAGTCTGTCTGCAGCAAAGCATCATGGGATGTGTAGTCAGGCACAAATCCATATAAGAAGGTGGTATGTACTGTTATTTGGCTCTCTCTCTCCCTCTCTGCAACACATTCGACCTTTCACAATGCCTGATGCATACCACTTCTAATCTCTTCAGCTCATTTCAACTCTCACATTCACTCTGCAGTTTATTACACATCAGTATCCAAAGCACATTCCACACTAGTCCCTGAAGCAAAAAATATCACAGAGTTTACATAAAAAATACAATTATACCAAACACTGGCAGCAGTCCAGCACTCAGCCTTGTTTACTGCTCTGCACCTTCCACCACTCCTGCTGGACGTCTACGCTATGTATCAACTATTGCAGCTCACTGCTGTAGTTTTTTTTACATTTGAATTACAGATGGTGGTAGGGGCTGATGATATGATTGATTGAGGTTGACAACATAGACAATTCTGGGGGTATGAAAATCAAGACTTCAGTTTACTGCAAATACATTTTTAAGTTTGTTTAACTTTTTTTAATATAATACAGGTGGTGCCTTTTGGTCCTTTTATTTACTATGCAGACTTTTTTTATCAGCTCATAGGTGCATACATTGATCTTTCTGTCTACACGTTTGATCCACACTGACCAGGTTTTTCAGAGACATTGACTGGCTTCAGCACAAACTTTCTCTGGGTTAGGATTTCCGCATCTGTCTTGGCAGCTTCTTCCCACAGGGGCATCTTGAGGGCCACCTCCAGCCAGGTATCAGAGCTGGTTATAGATTCTTCAAACCATGATTCCTGTAGGTGTAGGAAACAAGAATTCTTGTTAGCTCTGGGAATTCCAAGCACACAGACTACCAATTCTTATCTCCCTTGTGCCTTCTTAAAATTAATATTGTAGGCTTACTTTTCTGAGCAAATAAATTACTGTAATTCTTAACATTAAGGGTGACATGAAAAGAGAAAGACACAATCCTTAATATTGTGCCCTGTGATTTAATGCCCACCCAGAGTGCACTAACTTTTTGATCACTTGAAGAAATCTTCTGCAGCATTTCAACCTGTATTCGCCCATAAGGGTAGGCCAGAACTGAAATACCAGTGAGTAAGAGGCGCACATCTAGGCTAACCTATATCCCGTATGGATATACTAAAGCGTTTGGATACAACACACAAAAAAGAGACGAACATTAGGGGTGAACATCGATCCATCCACCCTTAAAGGCAGGCCTGAACCACCATGCCTGGCAAGACTCCCCTATGCACATGTGAAGCGGCACCTAGATATGGACCCCCTTGCTCACAGTGCTTATGGAGATCAGTAGCTTCTCACTGAAGAAAGCCATTTATGCCTGCAATGCATGGCTGCTGATTCTTGGAGACGGCCTGGCATTTCAGTTCTGGCATGCCCCTAGTGGTAGGCACAGGTGAATATGTTTCAGGAGATTTCTTCTCTGTAATGGCATGAGTGAGCAAAATGGGACTGCACCCTGAGTTGGTATTTTTTTCCACAGGGCACCCTATCAAATAATATGCATCCACAGGAGTATATCTTTCTCTTTTTGTTATAACTATAAAGGCCCATTGATATTACCAGTTACATTCTGCCCAATCAAATAGGATTGAAATGCACACACAAAAAGGCATTTTCCTTTCGAACTGCAGCTGAATTGATGGTGTTACAGACATTCTAGTTGTTGTACTGTGTTGAAGTCATCAGTACAGATAGCACTGTGGTTAGAGCAACTGAAACAGGTCCTTGTTAAAATACAGGTGCTTGCTCTTTCTTCCTTTTTATAAATATATAAGTTTGACTGAGATCACATTTGCGAAAACAAAAGAGAATAGGTATAAACTGTCGGAATGGGTGAACATGTATAATCTTCAAAACATCACTGACAAATAAATAAATAAATAAATTACTTAAAGCGACTGCAACACACATTGAACTTTTCTCAACACAGATTCATTCCCTTCCTTGAATGGATACATGTAGCAACTCATTAGCTATGGGACTGAATCTCTATTTCCCGTAAGCTCCTGCACAGATAACAAGGATAAAGAAAGGCTTATGTAAGCCATAACCAGAAATGACATGTCAATAATTGAATTTTTTATTACACACAACATTAAAGTTGTGTTTTTTTCGTTTAAAAAGATAAAACCCAAATAATGATTTTATGGACAGTGGGCCCACATGGCTCCTCAAATGTTTATTCTAGCCCTTTAAGTCAGTCCTAACATTGCTTATCTTGATCCAGCTCTCCTCCAGTTTGTTCCCATGCTTCTCAGCAGAAGTTAGTGCTTCTTCAAGTGATGCTTGTGCTTCCAGGTTATTGCCAGTTATAAGGAGTGCATATGCCTTCAGGTGGTAGGCACGTGCCAACAATACCGGAGCTGTGTGGCAACATGATTTGAATTCTTTCATTATCTGAGTAGAGAAAAAGTAAATACTTTTTGTATTACATTTAACAGCACAAACCCTCACACAGTATGACATCCCTATTTAGACCTCACTTATACTGCCTCTAGTTCTAGAACCCAAAAGGATACAAAGAAATTTGAAAAAATCAAAGGCGACTAATATGGTCTAATAGACAAAACTTACAAAGAAAGACTTCCTTAAAGGGACATGGAAGGTTTCTGGATTTCACAAGGAATATAATATATCTATTTTTCTCTTTACATCTGTGTACTTTGTTTTATTACAACAGTGCTTAAAAGCTCAACATTTTCTGCCTAAAATCTTACAATTAGTTTATAACTGGTTTTCTATTCTGCAGCTGATGAAGACAGCATACTTCTAAGTACAGGGTGTGCATTGCTTCGTAGTAGACAGTCAGTGGAAACATTCTGTAACATGCTGCTTGAGAGAGAGAGGTCAGTGACAGGCTAATTTTGAAACACTGCACTTCACACTGTTTGTTTGTGAGCTGCCTAAGCTTCAGAGGGCAAACCCAAAGAGTTACAGACTGCATGACTTTAGGCAAAAAATCTGAAATTGTAATCACATCTTAATGAAATAAAATACATAAAAGTAAATAGATAAACATAAATTCTCCATGTCCATTATCAGCCTTATTAAATTGAGATTCAACCAATTTAAAACTGCTCTATATAAGCACAGAGCATATTTTTTTATAGAAATCTAGAGCCGTTTGTAAATTGGCTGAATCTCAATTTAATAAGGCTGTTAATATGTTTAGCCGGTGGTAGACTAATGAATGGAGGGCCCCTGTGCAATTTCTCTATAAAAAGGTAGATGCTCACAGGGGTCAATAAAAAGCCAAATGTATATGTAGGTAGTCAGACCACTCAGGGTGATCAGAGTCCCATTTTTTAAGGTAATTATCTGTTTAATTTTACTTACAAATTAACAGTCTTTCTTTGCAGCTTGCACTGGTGGTAGCTCCACTACTTGGTGTAGCTTAGAGAACAGAATGGAGATGACTAATATGAGAGAAGCCTACACATATATCACACAATTTAACAAAGTTCTGGAGTATCTTCCACAATAAGAGCAATGCAAGACAAGAAAAGACAAGAGGCTGTCATTTCAAGTTGTAAGAAATACTTTTTAATAATACCTTTCAGTTTAAAGATAGAGGGATTATAATAAGAAAAGACTGCAAATACCTCCATGTTTTTTTCAAATGTTGCAACAATGTCATCTGTTTCTTCTTCAACCGCCTTATGGAGCAGCAGGACGTCACACTCCATCAACTTGGAGAACCCATGCAGTGTGAAAAGAGAGGAGCTGCTTTGGAACAAGTGTTTCTTTGCTTTCCAGTAGAAGGTATAGAACTTGTCCCATTCCTGCAACCTGCCGTACCTGGTACAAAAAAGTCAGCAAGTTTTTCTTCCTTTCCATTTGTATCCCAATAGAAGTGGAAATAAAACTGACGAGAAGGGGTATATTTCCATTTGGATACAAAACAAGTTTAGAATATTCCACATAAACTATGTTTTGTCAGTAACATAGCCTAAGTGGACAACTCAGTTGGAGAACTTCAAATACATGCTGGATGCAACTATCCAATCAAAAGCCACAGCTATGCATCTGCTGCATTAGCTGTGACTTCTACATTGCATGGCAATTAGAAAAAAATAACTAGCCTGTTGTACAAATGTAGCTGAATATGTGTAAGTTATCTAAATTATTATAATCTAGTTTCTGTGCGGTTGGCTAACAGCAGGAGTGCAGGTGTGGCATTCAAGCTGTCTGAATATGCTAAAGAAACAGTTTAGAAACAGGTTTTAAGGATGTCAACATGCATTGGGAATAAACAAGAATAGAACGTGGTTCCAGAAGCAGACAGGCTGGTAGTCTGTTGGCTTCTTAGAAGTAAGTAGAAAATTACACTGAGGATGATAAAATTAATTAAAATTAAAACCTAGAGGGTCAGTCTCCTATACTTACCTTATGTTTACTACCTTACCATATAGCCAAGGATGAGAAGAGATTGAGCTGCATCTGGTTGTCAGTTGCAAGAGCGGAATGAGAGTGAAACTTGGCCACAAATTCTAGACAGTCGTCCAATGAGCAGTAAGCAAAACCTAGCAGAAGAGGACATAACGGAGTTAAATACAGTAAATGAGATATTTACTAGTATCCCATGTATACCCTTAGATTGTAAGTTTGAGAGTTTTCAATTGTGTATCCGTGTCTTGGAAACAAGCACTATGTACATTTGCTTATATGCTCAAAAACAGGGCCCTCCATTCTTTATAAGGTGTTAAGTTTGTTTTTTGCCATGTACTAAACCCCTGTACAGCGCTATGGAATATGTTGGCGCGATATAAATAAAGATAATAATAATAATAATAATAATTTGTGTATCTTACCTCCCTCGAGCAGAATATCTAGACAAACTATGTAGAACCAAGCCTCATATTGCACTGTCTTGTGCGTGACGAGAAGGGTCTCCATACGTTTGACTGTGGTTACAAACTCTGTGTATCTAGATGGAAAGACAGACTTGTTACCATAAAGGGGGCAGCTTGGGCTTGAACTCCACAGCAATAGAACCATCTTTATTGTTATTACTTATTTATAAAGTGCCAGCAAAGTACAGTGGGTAAAATTAGCAAATTACAAAGATTTCAACCAATTTTAATGTGATTAGAAATAAAAATACAGTACTTTACAAATGGGTCAGCTTGGTGCAGCAGAATTAAGGTCCCTACACCGAAGAGCTTACAATCATATAACAGGGTCTCTTCTATTGCAGCATGTTTTAATGGCCTCTGTAATAATATATTTAAAATACACTCCTTTGAAGAACTGCACTTGTTTTTATACTATAAAAATAATACATCTCTTAATTTATTACAATTTCTTCCAATTTGGTTTATGCAGAATAAAAATGTGGCAGCTAAAACTCCCAGCACTTTCAATAAAAGGAAAGGAAAGCTCATTGGTTTACAAGAACACATCCTCCTGAGACAGCTGGAATAAGAAGCAGCTCAGTAAATTAAATTGAACCACTCTGTAAAGAATAATTGTATCTACAAGTGAAATATATAAATGTGTTTTTGTTTGTTTGTCTGTTTTTTTGTTTTCTTTTACACTTTATTATTATTAGTTATTCATAATATCATATAGAAAAATGGAACTACAATTGTACATTAATGGGACACTGTCAAACTCGAAAAATTAGTTGGGACATTTTTATTAGCATTAAAGTATCACTTTAATCATATATTTGAAGAACTACAGTTACAAAAATACAACAACAAAAAAATCCAGCCTCTAATTTATTATCTTTTATATGTAATTATATTGCTGGGGAAACTACAATTTTGGCTTCAGCAGATCAATTTATTGAGGTGGGAGGGGCATTTGTGTCTGCACAGTGAGGATGTGGCATCTACATCTGTCAGAGCTCTGTGAAGAACTCAATAGAAGTTCATTAGTTAGGATGTACCCACCTAAGACAATAATAGACAGGAGCTGGGAAAGAAAGCAAAATAGCACCATGCAGTAAAGACTAATCGAATATAAGTTTGTTTTCTAAAAAACGCTTCTTGTTTAGTTATTCAAAAAACTTAATAGAAAAGCTTTGATCACAGCGATGCTTTGAAATGAAATCCCATATTTAATGAGCATCTGAACTGTTCTTGAGATGTACACCACTGCTCAGTATGATGGTTTTGCTGTCTACTTCTTCTTACCTGTTACTGAGGAAGAGAGCCTTGAACAGAATGGGGAGAATTTGGAATTCCTCTGCGGTTTTATTAACCATATCCGCAATAGCATGAGTTCGAAAACCTGATGAAAAAGGATTAGAAGAAGCTTCCCTGAGCAAAGGGCAGGATGTACTAAACAGCAGGTCATTAACAAATGGTGTGGTGTGGTGTAAAGAGTGGTCTGGTGTGGTGTAAAGAGTCTGATCAGGATTTTATACACTATATTAAACTAAACACACACACACGCATACGTTCTGAATATGGTAGAAATTTAACTTACTGTATAGTAGTAATTAAATATTGGTAAAAATAGCATGTCTTGCAGTAAACTTACACAGGTTTGTATTTTTTTTGCTTTTCAGTCAACAGATCTGACCATTCCCTTTAAGTCTATTCTCTTTATATTAGAGACAAATCATTGCTAATTATTTGTGGGAGTACAACTGCTCAGAATATTCAGTCATTTGGAATTCAAAATGCTGGACTGTATTGTCAGCCTCAATACAAAGATACAAAATTCAACGCTAGTTTACGGCAACAAGATGCAATTTTTTAAATACTACTCAATGGTAGCATCCATTTATACTATAGAACATACAGAATTTTTGCTGTGTCCCTTAGAAAGACTCAGAGGGCCTCATTCAATTGTGATGTGGCCAATTGAATACGGCTCTATATAAGCACAGAACCTTTTTTTTTTTTACAGAAGTTTTTAGTTAGTGAAGACCTTGCTTTTGGATAGAAGTTCACTAAAAAAAAACCTCTATAAAAAAAAAATGATATGCTCTGTGCATATTTAGAGCCCTATTCAATTGGCCGAATTGCCCAGAGTCTTTAAAAGAATTTTATAAAAAAATGCACTTTCTGACAGTAAAAGTGCATTAAAGTTTGTATTGTTTAGATGCAAATAGACCCACTAAGCAAATGCTCTTATCTTTATGCTTGAATGTAATTTTAGCCTATAGTTGCTAAATACTCCTTGAAGGTATGCATGCATTGTTTTCAGTCTAAAATTGAGTAATACTTGAGCAATAATTAAACTAGTAATCTTAATTACGCCATATGCTCTGCACATAGTGGTGCACTCAGGGAGAAATGAGTAATTACCAGCAATAATTACTGTGATCAGGATGGCCGCATATAGCGGTGGTTTCTTGAATGAAGGGCTGATACCGGCTTGAAAGTGCAGCAAATAGGTTTATTTGAAGAAAGAAAATACAGCGGTAGCCGTAGCTCTGCTTAAAATAACGGGAGATAAACGACTATGTCTCCGTGAGGTGGGAGTCTGCCACCTTGTGGCCAGGAAACAAAGAGTCCTTTAGACTTGGGGTAGTGCCATCTTGTGGCCAGGAAGTAAAAAGTCTCTTTACTGGTGAGATTAGGTCCCCACCTTCAGCAACCTCTGGGTCACAGCTCCTCTCGCTCAGTGGGACACAGCGCTCCTCTCGCTCAGTGGGACACAGCGCTCCTCTCGCTCAGTGGGACACAGCGCTCCTCTCGCTCAGTGGGACACAGCGCTCCTCTCGCTCAGTGGGACACAGCGCTCCTCTCGCTCAGTGGGACACAGCGCTCCTCTCGCTCAGTGGGACACAGCGCTCCTCTCTGGGACACAGCGCTCCTCTCTGGGACACAGCGCTCCTCTCTGGGACACAGCGCTCCTCTCTGGGACACAGCGCTCCTCTCTGGGACACAGCGCTCCTCTCTGGGACACAGCGCTCCTCTCTGGGACACGGTTGCGGGTGAAGCATAGGGCCCACCCATCTCTCCCGTATGCTTCACCCCAGGGACACTTGCATACACAAATTCACTTGTATAAACTTCTCTTTTACTTCACTTCTTCCCTGGGGCATAATACTTCAGCTAGACCGTGCTTAGGCCTTTAAGGCAAAACTCTGCCTGGGAATCCTCACTTATTCCCTTCACTTACTTGGCTTCCTTGTAACTTCAACTCCTGGGTCTGAAGTCACTCTTCCAGCTCATACAACTCACTGTAGTCCCCGTTCTCCCAGTAACAGTCACTTAGGCAATCCTTTACAGGGTAGTTTACCAACTTCACTGTACTTCCACCGCAGATCACCTTCCACTCTGTGCTTGTTCCTCTCAGCAGCACACCTGCCTAGGGCCTAGTCAGCCCCTCCCCACCTTTCCATGCCTGCTTTCCAGTCTTTTAAAGGGGAGTTGCTCCAATTAGGAGTTCTTTCAGAAGTGTTAACTCCTTCACTTCTGACAAGAACTCACACTCCACTTGCTTGTCATCACTTCCAAGGAGCAAACGATCACATTACATTCAGGCACAAAGATTACAGCACAAGCTTTTTGGGTGGAAACATTGATATAAGTTCATTGGAAAAATGTGTAATTAATAAAATACCTATTTTATTTGTATTTTCACATTACACCATATTTGGGACCTTTGCTGTGCAGTCATAAAAGCTGATATGTCACATTCTTAGATGTTACCATCGCTGTGAGTGTTGGCTGCCTGGACTACTCTTCCTCTCTTGTACATAGCACATTTGGAATAGAATGGAAGAAAGTTTTTGTTTTGGGCAATGTTTGTTTCCACTGTTGAGTTGGCCCATTGGCCCAAGTGCCAGATTTTGGGGAATTGAATTTGTACCTCCCTTACCACTATGTCAATACACCAAAACCCAGGTTTCCACTAATGGGCAGAGCATAGAGATAGGTGTTTTCTCACCAAACTCAACAGCGTCACTCAGTTGTCCAAAGCACAGCTTGAAATACGTGAGTGCGAGGGAGACATAAAACGTAGCATCCAATGACTCTACAGTCAGATCCAGAGAGACAATGTTCTGCATGGCTTGCATTGCATAGTGCTCACAGTCCTTCCTCTTTGTCACTCTCTGGCAGCACTGGAAGTAGTCAGTATAGGCCCGGATCGCCTGTATAATAAGACACAACACAACTGGAACCATATGGTTGTTACCATGGTTGACTACATCTATGATCTAGCTTAAATTTCCCTTTTCTACTTCTAAAAGCAATACCCTGGAGTGATAGTCTAGTATTGCTACTGGGGGGTACCCAGTGTAATCACGGGATACACACATATCATAATGATAACAGTCAGGAATTGTTGTTTTCACATTAAAGGCCTGGAGCAGTGCTCATGCAATAGACTTTAATTTGTTTATTTAGTAACTGAATAATAATAAAATCCAAATTTTAAGAAAAAAAGCACAATGTATCTTTTAAAACTTATAGCTGTGATTTAATGTTTCAGTGTGTAGTAGATCTGCTTCTCTTCACCCCCTATTAGATGTCCAAGGGTGCAAGAGGATCTGCCCTGGAGGTGTGCTAAAATATTTACTGCACCAGTGAAGGTTGGCTACAGTGATCATTGCAGGAAAGAAGGTAGAAAAATATTTCTATCAAGGCAGCCTCCAGGGCAGAGCATCTCCAATCAGCTCAACACCTGACAGGTGGTTGACAGAAGCAGCTCTACTGAAGTCTGAAACAAAAAAGATCAAATTTAAGTTTTAAAGGCTACATTAGAATGGTTTTTAATCCAGATTATTACTAATCAGTTATTAAATAAACAAATTAACCCTATTGTTTTGTTATTCAGTCCTTCAGTCATGTCAAACTGTGTCCAAATGGACGCAGAACACCAGGCTCATTGGTCTGCGTTACTGGTTGTGCTTAAACATATGGTTCTCTTGGCAAAGATGTTGTAGTGGGTTGCCAGTTCCTTCTCCAGTGGACCGAGATTTGTCTGAATTCTCTGCTATGACCGGCCAATCTTAGGTGGTCCTAAATGATATAGCTCACAGTTTCCTTGCCCCTACTGTACATGGTCCTATAAAGTCATAATAAAAATACTGTCTTTCTAAGGCCAAGTACTTTGCAAATGTTATTTACATGAAATGCTGAAGAAAGTAAACACTGGCTTTCTTATTGTGTCTGAATAGGATATCGGGATCATTTATTAATTTGGAGAAAAAAAATTAGAAAGTCAAATAAAAATAAATACTGTTTTTTATTTTTAACTGTTGCATTCTTGGAGTAGACATTTGGGGCCCTATTAAATTCTCCCTCGTAGTTCTCTCGGTGCTCGCAAAAGGCAGTTTTCCTGCTGTTTGCGAGAACCGAATCTCTCGCAGCCTGCTTTGCGATATGACTGCGAGAAAATGGCCGAGAATAGGCTCCGAGAGAGCTACGTAGCCTTAAATCTATGCACGAGTCTCGCATATCGTAAGAATCCCTACGTGGACAAAAAGTCCACGCAAGGGATCCGAAAGCCTCTACGTGCTGCCTCTGAACAGCCCGAGACAGCAGTGTGAGGCTCCCCCCTGCACACTATACACATCCCCATGCTGCAGGGGTCTCTATCAGGACCCCTGCAGCACCCCCACATTAACCCCTTGCAGCGGGGGTCCCCGATCTGCATAGATCAGGCCCCCCGCTGCATTTAAAACTTTTAAATTCCCCGCCGCGGCTCCTTAAAGGGGCCGTGGCACACTATTACCCAATCCCGGCCGCGGCACTTAAAATTAACCACCCTCTATGCTGGGGGTCCCCATCGGGACCCCCGAAGTGTCCCCACATAAACCCATTGCAGGGGGGGTCCCCGATCTGCATAGATCAGGCCCCCCGCTGCATTTACAACTTTTAAATTCCCCGCCGCGGCTCCTTAAAGGGGCCGCGGCACACTATTAACCAATCCCGGCCGCGGCACTTAAAATTAACCACCCTCTATGCTGGGGGTCCCCATCGGTACCCCCGAAGTGTCCCCACATAAACCCCCTGCAGCGGGGGGCCCCGATCGGCACCGATCGTGACCCTGCTGCAATTCAATTTTAAATTTCCCGCCTCGTGGGTCCTCAAAGGACCGTAAAGGTCCTGAAAGGACTTGCACTAAAAATATTAACCCCAGGCAACTATAATTACCCCATTAACTCATGATGGTCAATACCGACCACCATAAGGCCTAAATTAACCCATTAACTCATGATGGTCAATACAGACCACCATAAGGCCTAAATTAACCCATTAACTCATGATGGTCAATACAGACCACCATAAGGCCTAAATTAACCCATTAACTCATGATGGTCAATACAGACCACCATAAGGCCTAAATTAACCCATTAACTCATGATGGTCAATACAGACCACCATAAGGCTCTATTTAACCCCATCAGTCCCATAAGGGTATATTATTACCATTATGGGCCTGTTACAACCCAACATTTACCACATAAGTGCCATGATGGTCCTCAAGGACCATCATGACACTAACTACAAACACTACACTATAACCCCCAATAAACCATTTAATCTAAACTAACCCCCCTCTACACTAATCTATTAACACTTACACTACCTACCTACACTACCTACCCCCTAATAAACCTCCCCAACACTCTAATTACAAAAAACAAAAAAACCTACAGTACAGAAAAAAAAAACAAATTACAACCCCACCCCCCACTACAGAAAACAAAAAAATACATTACAACCCCACCCCCCACTACAGAAAATAAAAAATTACACACCTGAAAAGGAAAGACAGATAAACACAATACAATACATACATATAATACATTACATACATTACATACAATACATGACATTACATACATTACATATAATATATTACATATAATATATTAAATATAATATATTACATATAATATATTACATATAATATATTAAATATAATATATTACATATAATATATTAAATATAATATATTAAATATAATACATTACATACATTACATACAATACATGACATTACATACATTACATATAATATATTACATATAATATATTAAATATAATATATTACATATAATATATTAAATATAATATATTACATATAATATATTACATATAATATATTAAATATAATATATTACATATAATGTATTAAATATAATACATTACATACATTACATACAATACATGACATTACATACATTACATATAATATATTACATATAGTCCAAATCAAATACCCCCTATCTATCTAACATACAATCTATTTAATTTAAAATAAATCCTAACTATATCAAATACATCCCCCTATCTATCTAATATACAAAAAATCCTAACTACATACACAGACCCTTATTCTAAAATAAAATAAAATAATTACAGTCCTAACTACATACACAGACCCTTATTCTAAAATAAAATAAAATAATTACAGTCCTAACTACATACACAGACCCTTATTCTAAAATAAAATAAAATAATTACAGTCCTAACTACATACACAGACCCTTATTCTAAAATAAAATAAAATAATTACAGTCCTAACTACATACACAGACCCTTATTCTAAAATAAAATAAAATAATTACAGTCCTAACTACATACACAGACCCTTATTCTAAAATAAAATAAAATAATTACAGTCCTAACTACATACACAGACCCTTATTCTAAAATAAAATAAAATAATTACAGTCCTAACTACATACACAGACCCTTATTCTAAAATAAAATAAAATAATTACAGTCCTAACTACATACACAGACCCTTATTCTAAACTAAAATAAAATAATTACAGTCCTAACTACACAGACCCTAATTCTAAGCTAAAATCAATAAATTAAGACCACTTACCTTTAAGATGTTGCTTCAGATCACTAACCTATGGGTCAAACAAAACAAAAAAATTAGTACAAAACATTAACATCCAATAAATAAACATTCTATACATTCTAAATATTCAACTCACCTTTACAGCATGTCCCGTCACTGTTTAGCTCTTCCGGCCCTGTTAAAAAAAAAACACAATACATGAATACATTAATACAATATATAAACAATAAATAAAATACACAAATAAACATCTAAATATACATTTAACTTACCTCCCCGCGATGTCCCCGGCCTTCTCTCCTTCAGCCCCGGCTGGGCCGCGGAACCATCCGCGCTCTAAAAAAAAAAAAAAAAAAAAAACGAACGGAGGTCTGCACTGGCAGACCTCCCCGACGCTAATGAACCTCCCGGAGTCGTTTCCGGGAGGAAATTGGCATTGGCGGCTTGTGATTGGCTAAAAAAGCTGTCAGCCAATCAAAAGTCGTCAATGTAGGAGCCAATCAGGATGCGCAGATGTCTTCTACCAATCACTCCGTGGGGGTGTATCCCATAGTGATTGGCTGAAGGCATCTGAGCGTTGTGATTGGTTCCCAGAAAGATAGACAAGTGTTTTAGCCAATCAGGGTGGGATATTGGGGTGTATCCCATCCTGATTGGCTCCTACATTGACGACTTTTGATTGGCTGAAATTGATAGACAGCTTTTTCAGCCAATCACAAGCCGCCAATGCCAATTTCCTCCTGGAAACGACTCCGGGAGGTTCATTAGCGTCGGGGAGGTCTGCCAGTGCAGACCTCCGTTAGTTTTTTTTTTTTTTTTTTAGAGCGCGGATGGTTCCGCGGCCCAGCCGGGGCTGAAGGAGAGAAGGCCGGGGACATCGCGGGGAGGTAAGTTAAATGTATATTTAGATGTTTATTTGTGTATTTTATTTATTGTTTATATATTGTATTAATGTATTCATGTATTGTGTTTTTTTTTTAACAGGGCCGGAAGAGCTAAACAGTGACGGGACATGCTGTAAAGGTGAGTTGAATATTTAGAATGTATAGAATGTTTATTTATTGGATGTTAATGTTTTGTACTAATTTTTTTGTTTTGTTTGACCCATAGGTTAGTGATCTGAAGCAACATCTTAAAGGTAAGTGGTCTTAATTTATTGATTTTAGCTTAGAATTAGGGTCTGTGTAGTTAGGACTGTAATTATTTTATTTTAGTTTAGAATAAGGGTCTGTGTATGTAGTTAGGACTGTAATTATTTTATTTTATTTTAGAATAAGGGTCTGTGTATGTAGTTAGGACTGTAATTATTTTATTTTATTTTAGAATAAGGGTCTGTGTATGTAGTTAGGACTGTAATTATTTTATTTTATTTTAGAATAAGGGTCTGTGTATGTAGTTAGGACTGTAATTATTTTATTTTATTTTAGAATAAGGGTCTGTGTATGTAGTTAGGACTGTAATTATTTTATTTTAGTTTAGAATAAGGGTCTGTGTATGTAGTTAGGACTGTAATTATTTTATTTTATTTTAGAATAAGGGTCTGTGTATGTAGTTAGGACTGTAATTATTTTATTTTATTTTAGAATAAGGGTCTGTGTATGTAGTTAGGACTGTAATTATTTTATTTTATTTTAGAATAAGGGTCTGTGTATGTAGTTAGGATTTGTTGTATATTAGATAGATAGGGGGATGTATTTGATATAGTTAGAATTTATTTTAAATTAAATAGATTGTATGTTAGATAGATAGGGGGTATTTGATTTGGACTATATGTAATATATTATATGTAATATATTATATTTAATATATTATATTTAATATATTATATGTAATATATTATATGTAATATATTATATTTAATATATTATATGTAATATATTATATGTAATATATTATATGTAATGTATGTAATGTCATGTATTGTATGTAATGTATGTAATGTATAATATGTATGTATTGTATTGTGTTTATCTGTCTTTCCTTTTCAGGTGTGTAATTTTTTTATTTTCTGTAGTGGGGGGTGGGGTTGTAATGTATTTTTTTGTTTTCTGTAGTGGGGGTTGGGGTTGTAATTTTTTTTTTTTTTCTGTACTGTAGGTTTTTTTGTTTTTTGTACTGTAGGTTTTTTGTTTTCTGTACTGTAGGTTTTTTGTTTTTTGTAATTAGAGTGTTGGGGAGGTTTATTAGGGGGTAGGTAGTGTAGGTAGGTAGTGTAAGTGTTAATAGATTAGTGTAGAGGGGGGTTAGTTTAGATTAAATGGTTTATTGGGGGTTATAGTGTAGTGTTTGTAGTTAGTGTCATGATGGTCCTTGAGGACCATCATGGCACTTATGTGGTTAATGTTGGGTTGTAACAGGCCCATAATGGTAATAATATACCCTTATGGGACTGATGGGGTTAAATAGAGCCTTATGGTGGTCTGTATTGACCATCATGAGTTAATGGGTTAATTTAGGCCTTATGGTGGTCTGTATTGACCATCATGAGTTAATGGGTTAATTTAGGCCTTATGGTGGTCTGTATTGACCATCATGAGTTAATGGGTTAATTTAGGCCTTATGGTGGTCTGTATTGACCATCATGAGTTAATGGGTTAATTTAGGCCTTATGGTGGTCGGTATTGACCATCCTGAGTTAATGGGGTAATTATAGTTGCCTGGGGTTAATAATTTTAGTGCGAGTCCTTTCAAGACCTTTACGGTCCTTTGAGGACCCGCGAGGCGGGAAATTTAAAATTGAATTGCAGCAGGGTCACGATCGGTGCCGATCGGGGGCCCCCGCTGCAGGGGGTTTATGTGGGGACACTTCGGGGGTCCCGATGGGGACCCCCAGCATAGAGGGTGGTTAATTTTAAGTGCCGCGGCCGGGATTGGGTAATAGTGTGCCGCGGCCCCTTTAAGGAGCCGCGGCGGGGAATTTAAAAGTTTTAAATGCAGCGGGGGGCCAGATCTATGCAGATCGGGGACCCCCCCTGCAATGGGTTTATGTGGGGACACTTCGGGGATCCCGATGGGGACCCCCAGCATAGAGGGTGGTTAATTTTAAGTGCCACGGCCGGGATTGGGTAATAGTGTGCCGCGACCCCTTTAAGGAGCCGCAGCGGGGAATTTAAAAGTTTTAAATGCAGCGGGGGGCCTGATCGGTGCCGATCGAGGACCCCCGCTGCAAGGGGTTAATGTGTGGGGGCTGCAGGGGTTCCTATGGACCCCTGCAGCAAGGTGTTCATGTTAGGACACTTCGGGTTAATTTTAGGTGCCGGGGGGGGGTATTTGGAGTACCCCCACGGCAGGGCTTATGTGGGGGACTGCCGCGGAGGTCCCTTTTAAGACCCCCGCAGCAATTGATGAGGAGTGGGAGCCTGCGATATCATCTCGCAGGCTGTCACTCCTCATGTACATTTACGCAGTGTAGATAGGTACGGCCCTGCTGCGTAGCTCATACGTTGCTCGCAGCAGGGCTAATTTAATAGCATTGGAACTTAGAGAAACTTTGCAGTACGTAGGGCTTAAGTAGAAGCCTCTTATTTACGAGGCTGGAATTTAATAGGGCCCTTGGTTTTGATTCCAGATTGGTCAGTTTGGGAGTGATCTTGGATGGAGATAAGATCTCCATTCAGTTCTATAGAAAGGCTGACACAATAAAGTGGAACTTAACAACAGGACTGAATGCAAGAGTAACTCTTCATAGAATCCCATTAATCTTTGGGATACAGCTAGTAATTAGCAGCTTTATTAAATTGTGATTCAGTAAATTTAAAAGGGCTTTATTTAACCACACAGCATATTTTATTTACAGAAGTTATTAGTTAGTGAAGACATTGCATTTGGATAGAAGTTCACTAACTAAAAACTTCTGTAAAAAAAATATGCTGTGTGCTTTTAAATTTACCGAATCGCAATTTAATAAGGCTGTAGATCTCTAATGGTCCAAAATGGAAGCCCCTATGCACTAGAAGACTCTCCTACAATTAAGATAATCTTACAAACTGATAATGTTGTTCATCTGCTTCTTACATCACCTGTGTTGTCATTGTCACATAGTTCTATAGATTCAGAGTAGAAACACCAACTATTTTGCATCACTTTGTCTAATGTCTTATTGAATGTCATTATCTGATGCACTTTCTGTATACATTATAATTTGTTTCCTAATATATTTGCACCTATTTTACTTTCAGGCACCCTTGTATATAGTGCTTTGTAAAATATTGGAACTTTATAAGTAGAGTAATGATAATATTAATAAAATGTTTAATATGTGTATAGTTTATTAATTGTACATATAAGGATTTGAATTGATATTTATGTAGCTTAATAATTGTAGACATAGACTTTGTGTTGGAGTCCAAAAGTAAAATAAAAATATTTTTTTCTTTATATCCTAAAATCACATTTAAAGCAATACTCACTTTTGTTTTGTCATAGCAAAGTTTTGCAATGTTGACTGCCATGAGTGCTGCAAGTATAGCTTGCCTGCGCCCTCCTGAGCCTCCCCATGCACTGTAGATCTGCCATAATATAGAGAGGCACTGGATCTGCCCGTACTTGCGAGGAAGTTGTGTGAATTTCAGAAGGCTGAGGGTAGAGATAAATAACTTTAGAAAAGGAGACGCAACAGGTCAGAAAATGAAAGAGTGATCTAAAAGATCTAAACTTACTAGATCTCTTAAAGGTATATGAACATCTCTCTGTAAACATTCTAATCTAACACATACAGCTTTTATTACTGCAAACATATATATTTAAAAATACAAGTGTATGTGGGCTTAGCCATATCAAAAGTATATCAGAAAATGTCAGCTACACTTATAGACAGAAATGTCCCTGAATAAAGACATTTATGTGCATATTAACACACTTCTCCAAAGCAATTTGAGGGATTGTGTTGCCCACTGATCATGTGCTGCCCTAGTCCTGGGCTAAATAGACATAGGGCCTCATTCTATTAATGGCTGTAAAATGGCCGCAAAGCTATGATTCCTTGCGTGGGTGCTGTGGCCACTCGTAGCCCTACGTCTACATTGCTATTCAAATGAAAGGGGCTGCAACACACCTCTTCCTACAGCCGATCGCAAACCATGCAATCGGCTGTTAAGTTTGGCGGGCTTGGAACTGATCGCTGATGTTAGCCCGTGGATCAGCGCGCAAGCCCGCCAAGCTAAAAACTCAAATATAAATTCAATGCAGCACTGTACAGCATTGTAATTGATAGGGGACACATTGGGGGACATGAGGATGACATGTAGAACATTGGCTAGTTGGCACATCGCCGCTAGCCAATACTGTCATTTGTGGCCACAAGTCCGCCGTGCTTGAAGATCGAGTTGCTTCCTTGGAGGTCATCTAAGCCTGGGACTACGGGCTTGGATGACCCCCAAGGCAGTAACCCTCTTCTCCAAGCACAGCGGACTTGTGGCCACAAATGACAGTATTGGCTAGCGACGATGTGGCAGCTAGCCAATATACTACATGTCATCCTTGTGTCCCCCAATGTGTCCCCTATCAATTACAGCGCTGTACAGTGCTGCATTGAATATCTATTAACCCCTAAAGATATCCAAGACTATCCGAGTATGGGCTTGGATTCAAATCTCCCGCCGCGGCGCCTTAAAGGGACTGCAGCAGACTAATGATTATCCCAAGCCACGGGGGTACTTACAGTAACATTAGGCAACTAACCTTAACCCCCCCATGCTGCGAGGTCCCCACATTAACCCTTGCAGAGGGGGTCTGCATTAAAAATTAAAATTTCCCACCCACGCAGGTCCTTAAAGGACCCACGAGAAATAAAGAATTAACACCTGCCACTGGGGTACTATAAGTACCCCCCACGCATCTAAAATTAACCCCAGCAATCATGGGGGTCAATATAGACCCCCATGAGACCAAAATGAACCCCCTCAGTCCAATAAGGGTCTACATAGACCCCTAAAGGAAACTATTAACCCCTAGGTTAACCCCATAAGTGCCATGAGGGTCCTCCATGACAAAGTCTAAGCAGTACACTATTAACCCAACTTTACTCCATTAACTCATACTAAACCATATTTAACCCTAACTGTACCTTTTTAAACCTAACTGGGCCTATCTAACCCTTTCTAGCCCTATTTAAGCCCATCACTCATGGGGGTATATACAGACCCCCATAAGTATCCATCTAACCCAACACTTATGGGGTCTATCAAGACCCCCATAAGCCTCCATCTAACACCATTATTTACAGGGGTCTATACAGACCCCTGTAAGCCTCCATCTAAGCCCATCACTTATGGGGGTCTATACAGACCCCCATAAGCCTCCATCTAACCTATCACTTATGGGGTCTATACAGACCTCCATAAGCTTCCATCTAACCCCAACACTTATGGGGGTCTATACAGACCCCCATAAGCCTCCATCTAACCCATCACTTATGGGATATATTCAGACCACTATAAGCCTCCATCTAACCTATCACTTATGGGGGTCTATACAGACCCCCATAAGCTTCCATCTAACCCCAACACTTATGGGGGTCTATACAGACCCCCATAAGCCTCCATCTAACCCGTCACTTATGGGATCTATTCAGACCACTATAAGCCTCCATCTAACCTATCACTTATGGGGGTCTATACAGACCCCCATAAGCTTCCATCTAACCCCATCTCTTATGGGGGTCTATACAGACCACCATAAGCCGCTATCTAACCCCATCACTTATGGGGGTCTATACAGACCCCCATAAGCCTCCATCTAACCCATCACCTATGGGGGTCTATACAGACCACTGTAAGCCTCTATTTAACCCAATCAGTCCCATAAGGGTCTATGAAGATCCTCATAGGACAATGAGAACCCTATAATTAACCCCATAAGTGCCATGAGGGTTCTCCAGGACCCTAATGACACTAAGTACAAACACTACACTACAATATCCCCCCAATAAAAAATTTAATCTAAACTAACCCCCTCTACCCTAACCAATTAACCCCTACCTACCTAATGCTACCTACCTACCTCCTATTAAACCCACCTACCCCACTATTTACAAAAAATAAAAAACCTATGTCACCAAAAATAAAAAAAAACAGTCACCAAAAATTTTACAAAATCTATGTTAACAAAAATAAAAAAGTACATTATATCCCCCACACTACAAAAATAGAAAAAAAGGACATATCAAACCCCACCCCAATACAAAAAATAAAAAAGGACATTACAAATCTGACCCCAAAACAAAAAATAAAAAAGGACATTACAAACCCCCACTACAAAAAAAAAAAATACACACCTGCAAAGAAAAGGCACACACAAATATACATAACATTCCAGTAAAAAAAATACATTATAAATATACCATTAACTACAATACATTACCCCCTATCTATACATAACCCACTATCTATAATAACCCCAATCTATACATTACCCCCTATCTATACATTACCCCTATCTAGAATACATGAAACCCTAAATCTAAGCTAAAATAAAATAATTTAGACCACTCACCTTTGCAGATATTTTTTCAGAAAAAAGGAAACCCCTAGGAGAAAAAGAAACATCTCATTAGTACAAAACACTACATATAACAAATACACATTGGGCCTCATTCTATTATCGGCCGCAGCCGTTGCGGGGCCGCAAGGACCGGCCGCAAGCTATTCTGCTATTCTATTCCCTTACGGCCGGGGATTCCGGCAGGCTTGCGGCCGGTGCCTTGCTATCTCTTGCGGCCGCTCGCGCCGGAGGAAAGCCTTTGATCTAAAACAGCCGCAAGAGATTTGCAATTCAATTGCTCCGGGAACCCTCTCTGCAAGGCTAAAAACGAGCCGCAGCTTACTTGCAGGAAAGAGGTCTCGCTAGCACCAATTAAGCACATAAAATAGCTCAAATAAAGCCATCCTGCACTTTGAGAAGACTATAAAGGGATTTTAGGTGTTAGAAAAAATAGCACATAATTATCCTGTACTTAAATCCGTAAAATATTTTATTTTTAATATCCGTAAAATATCCATGTAAAAAGTCCAGAGTGCTTGGAGCACCTCAGACACACCCACGCCGCAGCCGGAAAATAAACAGTTAATTTGAACTCGGGTTTGGGCAGATGTGCAAGCTTGAGAGTGGGTTCCTTTTAATCCTCATGTCCCCCAATATGATCCCTAGCATTTACAGAGCTGTACAGTGCAGGCTTGAATTTATTTTTGAGTTTTTATATTTCACAGCTTACGGCCGGTTCCAAGATATGCGGCCGGCCGTAAAAGGAGATCCTTGCGGGGCCGTATAATAGAATCGCGAGTTAACTGAACCCTCGCAAGGAATCGCAGCCTAACGGCCGATTTACGGCCGATAATAGAATGAGGCCCATTGTAATTACAGCATTAAACTCACCTTTCGAGCATGTCCCCGTCCATCTTCTTCTGTTCCCTGGATCGGACCCTGGAAAAAAGATACATAACATTAGTCACACACATACACAAATACACACAAAACATGATAACCATTACACTTAAAATACATTAAACTTACCTGTCTATGATGTCCCCGGCCTTGTCATCTTCTTCCCAGGCTTGGACCTTCAAAAACCTGCGCTCTAAAAAAAACAGAGCTCCTCCCTGGAGGAGCTCCCGGATGCTGGTGAGGCTTCTAGTCCTTCTTTCAGTAAAAAAAAAAACGGAATGGTGCCTTCTGATTGGCTGAAATGTCTGTCAATGAAAATTCAGCCAATCAGAAGCGCCAAGGTGTGAGCCAGTAAGAATGGGATACACCCATCTATATTCCATCCTGATTGGCGTACAGAACTGTCAATCATTTTTGAACCAATCAGAAGGCACTATTGCCTTCAGCCAATCAGAATAGAATACATCCCCACAGGGTGATTGACTGAAGGCATATGTGCCTTCTGATTGGCTACTATCTGATTAACAGTGACAACAGCCAATCAGAAGGTGCAGATGCTTGGAGCCAATCACAATGGGATACACCCCCAAGGAGTGTATCTCATCCTGATTGGCTGAGGGGAATAGTGCCTTCTGATTGATAAAAAAATGACTGACATCTCCCTAAGCCATTCTGATTGGCGCACACCTTGGTGCCTTCTGATTGGCTGAAATTTGATTGACAGCCATTTCAGCCAATCAGATGGCACCATTCCATTTTTTTTTACCGGAAGAAGGCCTAGAAGCCTCATTAGCGTCCATTAGTTTTTTTTTTTTTTTTTTTTTTTTTTAGAGCACAGGTTGTTGAAGGGCCGAGCCGGGGCAGAAGATGACAAGGCCAGGGACATCACGGACAGGTTCGTTTAATGTATTTTAAGTGTAATGTTCATTATGTTTTGTGTGTACTTGTGTATGTGTGTGACTAATGTTATGCATCTTTTTCCAGGGGCCTGTCCAGGGAACAGAAGAAGATGGACGGAGACATGCTGGAAAAGTATTTACACTGTGTATTTGTTATATGTAGTGTTTTGTACTAATTAGATGTTTCTTTTTCTCCTAGGGGTTTCCTTTTTTCCTGAAGGGACATCTGCAAAGGTAAGTGGCCAAAATTATTCTATTTTAGCTTAGATGGTTTAATGTATTCTAGATAGGGGGGAATGAATAGATAGGGGGTTATGTATAGATAGGGGGTATTGTATAGCTAGGGGGTTATCTATAGATAGGGGGCAATGTATTGTAGTTAGGGGTATATTTATAATATATTTGTTACTGTGATGTTATGTATATTTGTGTATGCCTTTTCTTTGCAGGTGTGTATTTTTTTTTATTTTGTGTACATGGATGGGGTTTGTAATGTCTTTTTTTTGTATTGAAGTGGGGTTTGTAGTGTCCTTTTCTATTTTTTGTAGTGGGTGGGTTGTAATGTACTTTTTTTATTTTTTTGTAGTGAGGGGGTTGTAACGTACTTTTTTTTTTTTTTGTAGTGGGGCAGGTTGTAATATACTCTTTTTTATTTATGGTGACATAGGTTTTTTATTTTTGGTGACATAGTATTTTTTGTTGTAATTAGTGGGGGGTTAATAGGGGGTAGGTAGGGGTTAATAGGTTACGGAGGAGGGGGGTTAGTTTAGATTTACTTGTTTATTGGGGGGTATAGTGTAGTGTAGTGTTTGTACTTATTGGGTAATTATAGGGTTCTCATTGTCCTATCAGGGTCTTCATAGACCCTTATTGGACTGATTTGGTTATGTAGAGGCTTACTGGGGTCTGTATGGGCCCCCCTAAGTGATGGGGTTAGATGGAGGTGTATGGGGGTCTGTATAGACCCCCATAAGTTATAGGGTTAGATGGAGGTGTATGGGGGTATGTATGGGGGTATGTATAGACCGCCATACGTGATGGGTTATATGGAGGCTTATGGTGGTCTGTACAGACCCCCATAAGTGATGGGGACCCCTGCATTATAGGGTTAATATGTGCACCCTGCAGGGGACCCTTGCATTATAGGAGTGATGTGGGGACACTGTGGGGTTCCCTGCAGCCAGCGGGGGGCGTAATTGAAGCTGTCGAAAGGACTTCACACACCCTTGCAGCTGCTGCAGGGTACAAGTAAGCTGCGGCCCTTTTGGGCCATTTTGCAGGCTTGGCGGAGGGCTGGCCAGAGCATTTGAATAGGGTCGGGTACTTCCATTCGACGAATCTCTTGCGGCCGCATGGGATCAAAGGCTTTCTCTCCAGTGAGGGTGGCCGCAAGGGATAACAGTGCATCAGCCGCAAGCCGGAGCCTTGGCCCCAAGGGAATAGAATAGCTAAGTAGATTGCGGCCATCCCTTGAGGCCACGCGTCTCCTAAGGCCATTTATAGAATGAGGCCCATAGGCAGAAACACACAAATAGGTATAAGACATAGACATTTATTTAGGAGTGCTTGTGGACACCCACCTACCTAATAGTGCTCAATGGCAGGCAATTAAAATATATTCACACAATACAAGGATCAGAGGTGATATAAAAAAGGTTGTATGCATATTACTATGTATTGTGACAAATTAGTAGGGAAGAAAATCAAACAGTCAGAGACACTAAATATTAAGTATCCCTAAAATTAATACTTTCTTACACAGCAAATTATGTTACAGTGTAAATTCAGAGATGATTATATATTATATGTACTTTCTAGGGCCCAGAACATTACCCTAAGGGTTGTGTCTCCTGAGAAGGTCTTCCTTTTCTCTCAGATAAGTTATTCTTGGCTCTTTCTAACCACAGTCTTGCAACTACTCCTATAATTGTATATGGGAATGGTCTTTTGAATAATTTGAGAGCGCACCGGAGGAGGCATTCTGATTCCTCTAATTGTCCCATTTTGAAGAGAACCTAAAAAGGAAACACATAAAGGCTCATATAAGGTAAAAAGAGAGGAAAATCTGATTTTTCTTTGTTCTTTTCCGGGCATGCTAGCATCAAATGAAAAAATATAAATGTTTTTATTGCAGTGAAGAAAGTAAATAACCATTTAGAGTAAGTTGCAATTCAAGACCTGAGCTCTTTTCACCATTAGATCAATAAAAGTGCCATAAGGGGTGCAATGTGCTTCACAGAATGCTGTAATGGCTGCTGCCTATGGGAGTAGCTTCCTCTACAGCTATTCCCAGCCCATCACAGCTCCTGTCATACCTTAGTGAGTGCTTTAGCTAGATGTTTCTATTAGGCTTTGATCATTAAGAAAAATCATATTAAATAATCTAAAAACAATATTCAATATTAAACTTACTTTCAAAGACCAAACTAAGCTGTGTATGGTCTCCACCCACTGTAAGATCAATGGGGAGAAGCACTTTGTCTAACGGGCCATGCTAAATTTTAAGCCACAAATTGTTATCAACACACCTCTCCTGGCTAAAGACTTGCTGTGGTTTCCCATTGCAACTCACTTCTGCTAATCAAATACAATTAAAGCCCTTCAGAACTGTCTTGCAGCCATACAACCCTTTACCCTTTATGACCTTATTAAGGTGTTTTGTCAATTTAAAATGTTGTCAATTTAAAATGGAATATTGCTATTATAAATAAAGTAATATGTATTAAAGATCAATGCATTAATAAACCAACTAGTCTCTCTTGTTAGGGCACTACAGGGATCATTTAAACTGTTTTTTTAAAGAAACACTGTAGTTTGGTAAAAACTTCACATACTAAGAACATTAGCAGGTATGCAAGAGAGCAAAATAAAATCATTTTAGAGATTGTATCATGGGGCATACAGACTGCTAGTCTGTCTGCAGCTGAAGGGGTGGGATACCCTATAGGGGCCTTACATTGCCCTTCTATTATGTTATCAAGGGGCTATTTAAAGAGGATGTATTTAACAGCAGTAAATATGGTAAATATTTGGTTTACTGCTCCTCTCACTCCTCCCTGTTTTATAATCCTTCTACAAACAAGATAAAATGGCTGTCATCCATAAAGCAAAATTGAATACAATAGTTACAAATTTAAGGGTGTAATTATTTTTTCCAACTTACCGATTACTAAGTAAAGTTATTTTTAAAAAAAGCATATTTTAAACACTTCTGTGGTCCTTTAAATGAAAAAGTTGCAAGTTCTGCTACTGTGTATTTGTCTACTAAAAGTCTATCTACTGTATACCTCTCACAATGGGGCTGTATATAAGGTCAGTCTGACCTCAATGGGAACACTGAATGTATGTATCTGAATCAACGTTTTTTATGACCCTCCCAAGCTCCTGGTGAAACGATATGCAAATATGCCTACCTACTCACCCCCCCCCCCCCCCCACCACCACCACCTTAGCCCTTCACCCGCCTTTAAATAATTGTAAAATCACCGAAAATGCTTTAAAATATTAGACACATTTATAAGTATACCCAGCAAAACTTGATAAAATGTGATGCACTATGTGCCGTGCTCATATCATGTATTTTTCATCTCACTGAAAGCTGGCAAATGTGATTTTTTTTTTTTTTTATATATATTGATAGGTCAAAATAGACACTTTCTCAATTGAATTTTGTTTTTGTTTTGGATAACACTACATTTGGCCTTCATTTTTAAATGAATGAACTGGTTTTGAAATATGGACTTCTGCACTCTACTGTGTCTCTGTGTGTTACTCTTCTATTCAAACCAGAGATGTTAATCTATGTTTGAAAAAAAGAAACATAGATTTGATGGCATATACGATGTGAAAAGGCCCATCAAGACTATCCATCTATCTGCCTAAAAGTTTGGCTTAGTAAAACCTCAGGGTGACCTTATGCTTATCCCAGGCATGCTTATATTTGTCACAAGAAAATTGTGGACCTAAAATATCAAAATGCATTTACATGTACAAAATAATGGATTTATAGTGAAGAAAGATTACATTAAATATAGACAGTGTGGAGTTGTTTTCTCCTCCTCTGTTCTGATAAATTAAAAAAAAATAGAGGAGTAGTGGATTTCATAGAGTCAGAACTGTGTTGTAATGTAGATCAAATAACAAAACACAATTAACAGTCTGCACTTCCCTTTAACATAAAGGCAGAACAAACACATAGTTTTTATCTGTCGTTTTAATGCTAATTTTCTTCAATTCATATAATTTATTTTCCATGGGGAAATAAACATTTGAATGCAATACAACATAGTCCTAAATGCATGTTTTGGACTACAGCAGACTTTTAATTGTATGTCATTATATGTCCACTGGAAGGCTGTTCTATTTAATCTACTTTCACAAATTACCTCTCCCTTCATGCAGTACAGATAAGCTGTCTCAAGACGAGAGAAATTAGATTTTCGAAACCAGTGTCTCTTCTTCTTCACAGCCTCCAGGAGAGATTCAGCCTCATTTATATAAGACAGAGCCTGAGACAAGAAGAGGTTAATGGCACTTATATGGTATAACATATTAGGGAAATATTCTTAAAGGAACACCATAACTCTCCAGTAATTTTACAATTTCAGTTTAAACAACTTTGACGCTATGTAATAAAAAAGCTAGTGAGGCAATTTACATAGACAATTGCTCCTTTGCCCTCGTCCTGAATTTGCTGCTCCTCTCATCCTTTACAATTTCTTATCTATGGTAGGAGAGTGTTATAAACCTACTCTGACTAATCCAAAATGGTCTACATCATTTAGCACTAGTAATAACATTATCATAAGGAATGATTAAACAGGGACAAAATAATTCAAAGTTAGCCTAGGAAATTAACTTCATCACAGGGTCAATGATGAAACACTCTTATAATCTTACCGGAATAACCAGAAGATCAAATACTAATGAGGAGCAAAACACAACAGAAGAAGGTCATAAGATTACAAGTAGATTTGCCAAAGAAAAGAAAAAGAAAACTCTAGTGCAAAGTTGTTTATCATAATTTAGCCTGTCATATCATGTAGAGTAGTGATTCTAAAAATAATTAAGGCATAGAACTGCCCCAAAAGTACTGAAAAGTACAGACAAAACCCTTTACTACAAAAAAGATGACCACATTTGTTCACCATAACTTCCCAGAACTCCATAACCTCTCTCTCCATGACCTTTTTTAAAGACACCCCACACTTTAGAGAAACTATCCAGTGGAAGCCTAAATGACACCATGAGGTTTCATGGATCATAGATTGGGAAATTCTGGGGAATAGCTTTGGTGCATTTTATTGCCCCTTTTGTGGTGCTCAATATAATTTGAACACAATAAAATGCTTAGAGTTTGAATACATGGCCCCGTTGGAAATCCTGCAAGTCTGACTCATAGCTATGAGAATTCTTAAGATAGACTTATGTACCTATTACATGGCCCCCCTAGGTTATAACATGTAAGAACTTAATGAAACGTAGCCAGATGTTATGTTGTGAAAGGGAAAATAGCATACAAGACTTGCAAGGGTCATTATAAGACATAAAACCAGATGTGATTGGGAAGTTGAGAGTCAGTGCCCAGAAACACAGTCATTCCCACATCAATCCCAGTACAGTTACAGAATATAAGTAAATGTCACATCATTGTGTCTACAGAGCTGTTTCTCACTTAAATATTGATATATAGATGTGGTTTGTTATCCTTGCAAATATGTTTCTTTCTAATGTATTATATTATGTTACCTCTGGGGCTCTGTATTAATCAGGTGTGATTTAGCATTAGTTGAGTGCCAGCACTAAATTGTGTTGGCAGGACTGGATTAACCATGAGAAAGGCTGCTTTTGTGATTTAGGATGTGTAGGCGTCATTTTAATTTTATTAGTGTACTGAAAAATGTTTCTTAAAGGCATATCTAACTTTCCTGGATTATGAGTGCATCTGATAGATGAGAATTAATAGTGTATAAAATAATTGCATGTAAAAATACCAAAATAATATTTTCAATACTTACCTTGAAGTTAGCAAACTGTCTTGTTTAATTTCTGAGAGTTGAAAATTACGGTTAGCACCCACTCCAAACTGAGGGTAAATTAGCATTAATTTCATAATTTGTTTTGGCCAATCAGGTTAGCTGAAACTATTGATTTAAACTCTGGGGTTCCTGTTTGTGCTGCAAAGCCTCCTGGGATATATAGTGTGGCACTATGTTAGGCGCTATGGCAGCAGCACAGCACAGACAAGAAACAGCAGGGAGTCAAATCCTAGCAGTGACGTACTTGGGGGCCATCAGTGCTTTCCTATTGGCTGAGAAAGAAACAGCAGGTGAATAATGGGTTACATTGAACCCTAAATGCTGTATGCTGATTGGGTGGGGATCAAGGGCCTGCGTATAATGTTTTATGAGATGTGCTGCATGCATAAAGGCTGCTTTTTGCATATAGAGAGCAGGAATGTATTAATCCACAAAACTTGGATATGCCTTTAAGCTATTTTCCACTTACAGGGACACTTATAACTCCATAATTGTCTCATAAGTTAACTTTACACATAAGGATTTGTCTCAGAGAGCACACACAGAGCCTTACAAGAACACATAGGATGTCCAGTGACTCTCACGGAAGCCACTTATAAGGGTTTACTCATAAGGGAATGTAATAGTCAATAGCTCCACAAGTGAACTTTTCACTATTAAGATTTCTTACAGGTGCTATATAATCAAGTCCATAGTTGGTAAATGGCATCAATCTGTGTCCAGAGTTCTTAATCAAAATCTTCTAGGGAAATGTCTCCTGTTTTGCCATCATGACTGATTCAGTGTGCTGCACTGAGTGGATCTAACATAAGGGCAGCAACTTATGAGGGGAACATTAATTGGTGTAAAATGTAGCATAGAACTTGCACCTTAACTCAACACGGATAACCTTGTGATGTGCAAACACTGAATTTGTTGGAATAAATATAATTTTAATTTCCAGCCTTTGTCCAGTGTATCATTGTCTTTTGTTTCAATTTCTGTATATTACTGATATATATAGTACTATAGTAACATTTTCTTGTAATTGTAAATTACCCGTATATACCTGAGTATAAGCCGACCCGAGTATAAGCCGAGGCACCTATTTTACCACAAAATACTGGGAAAAATTAGTGACTCGAGTATAAACCGAGGGTGGGAAATGTGCTGCCCCCTGTGTCCCTCTTGTGCCCTCTGTGTCCCCCTCTTGTGTGCCCTTTTCTTGTGTCCCACCTCTCTCTCCCCTGTGTCTCTTCTCCCCTCTCCCTCCCCTGTGTCTCTTCACCCCTCTCCCTTCCCAGTGTTTCTTCCCCCCTCCCTTATGACCCTCCTCAACCCCCCTCCTCATTCTCAAACTCCCTCCTCAACCCCCTCCTCAACCCCCCTCTTCATCCTCCCTCCTCATCCTCAACCCCCCTCCTCATCCTCAACCCCCCTCCTTATCCTCAACCCCCTCCTCATCCTCAACCTCAACCTCAACCCCCCCATCATCAACATCACCCCCCCATCCTCAACCCCCTCCTCATCCTCAACCCCCTCCTAAACCTCAACCCCCCCTCCTCATCCTCAACCTCCCTCCTCATCCTCCCTCCTCATCCTCAACCTCTCTCCTCATCCTCCCTCCTCAACCCCCCAACCCTCAACCCCCACCTCAACCCCCTCCTCAACCTTCCTCCTCAACCCCCCATCAACCTCCCTCCTCAACCCCCCCTCAAACTCCCTCCTCAACCTCCCTCCTCAACCCCCATCCTCATCCTCAACCCCCCATCCTCAACCCCCTCCTCAACCTCCCTCCTCAACCTCAGCCCCCCTCCTTAACCCCCTCCTCCTCCCCCCTCCTCATCCTCCACCCCCCTCCCCCCTCCTCATCCTCAACCCCCCTCCTCATTCTAACCCCCCCTCCTCACTTTAGCCCTCTAAATACCTCCCCCTCTCCCTTTTCCCTCACTTACCTCCATCTTCAGCTTCTGCTCCGGCCTCTGCTCCTTCCGGTGCCTTGACCCGGCCAATGCTAATGACGTGGCACGCATGTGACGTCACGTCATTAGCATATACCGGTTGCCGGCACCCGGTATATGCTAATGACGTGGCGTCACATGCGCGCCACGTCATTAGCATTGGCCTGGTCAAGATTTTGAAAGGAGCGGAGGCCAGAGCAGAAGCTAAAGATGGAGGTAAGTGAGGGGAACGGGAGAGGGAAGGTATTTAGAGGGATAAAATGAGGAGGGGTGGTTTAGAATGAGGAGGGGGGGTTGAGGATGAGGAGGGGGAGGCAAAGAGACACGGGGGGTAGAGAGAGACACGGGGGGGTTAGAGAGACACGCGGGGGTTAGAGAGACACGGGAGGGAGAGTGACTCGAGTATAAGCCGAGGGGGGCTTTTTTAGCCTTTAAAAAAGGGCTGAAAAAATCGGCTTATACTCGAGTATATACGGTATATGGGGGTCAATACTTAAGGCTTGGTCCAGGGTGCCAAATCAGCTTTAGCCAGCCCTGCACTCACCATATAATTGTTATTAATGTGTAATGCCCCTGCTGCTGTCTCCAGTAGATAGTACATGGTTTTAGACATGTCTCCCAGGACCATCCAGTGCCGCGCCAATGGCGAGACCACAAGCTCCAAAATCTCATCACATACGCATTTCCTGCTTTTCCCGAGAGCGGATAACATATAAGCGCCCCTCTGTGGCAACCAGTCCAACCGCTTTAAGAACTCGAGCTCCAGCTGTCTGTAAATATAATAAACAGAACTGGCATTATAGTAATTCAATTTTTTTATGAATTGTGTTTTCTCAATAGAGAGGAGTCCTATAAACTAATGTACTATTGAAATGAATGGAACTGGCCCATTTCAATAGAAGCAGAATAACGTTTCTATGCTTTCAATGTTTCCTCTCACTAATAGAAGCAGATCAACAGAAACAAAATAGTGGCTCCCACTGTGGCATAATTGTGTAGAATAGACTTTATTATATTCTAAAATATAAATGGAATAATTCAAAGGTGCATCTCCATTTGTAAGCACGCTCAACTCATGCTCAGAGATGGAAAATTTATTTGTGGATCTTGAAGGCAACAGCCTGTCAGTATGCTATATTTTTCTACTTATGTTTCTTAATTGTTTCCATTTTTTATATTAAAATTAAATGGTAAAATAAGAATATATTCACTTATTTGCTTAGAAAAAGAGAGAGAGAGAGAGCTTTGCACGTTTTTTGATGTTTTGACCTCTAATATATATTAATTCTTAATTTACAAAACACATAATTACTGATATCACATAATTCAAACACATAGATGAAAACATACACATAGCTATACATAGCTGTAGGCCACAGCACATCCAACCCGAGAGGTGGAGAGGAGGAGAGGAGGAGAGTGAGGAGAGCTAAAGGTATGGAGAGAGGGAGAACCTGGTCAGGGAGGTCAGTTGGAGGGGAACAGCAGGGGGAGGGATGTACCCCCAGATGTAGGCACACAAGGTGTAGGGGCAGAGGGTCAGGTGCCTGATCCCAGAAGGGAGGAAGTGTGGATGACGGACCGGCCCCAGGGAGAGGACAGGGAGGCCAGGAATGCCAGGCACAGTTGGGAGGACAAGAGGCTGTGGCAAGGTACAGTTGGCTGGAGTATACAATGAGCTGTATCCCCCCAGAATTATTCTGGCTCCTACACCCCTGCCCACACACATAGATAACAGATATACAATAGCACTGTAAGCCCTATGGTTATGACTGAAGATATATGGGGCATCAATAACCATGTACATCCTGGTAGCAAACATATAATGTTCATAATTTGTATTAATGGAATGTCTGGCTAATACCTGCAGTTAAAACTAATTATAAGTACAATTTGATTTCAAATTCAAAAGAGAGTACACGTCTGGGTGTGTGCGCAGCCACATATGTGGATACAGACTCTGTTGGACTGCATGTGCGTGTCATATACTGTCCTAACCTGGACCATGTCTCAGCTGCATATTAACAACCATTGCTGGGAACATGTCACAGATCCCAATCTCACACACTGCACAGCAGATCCAGCAGAGCATGTGTCTGATGCACATGCAGATTACACACCGCACCTGCAGTACACATATTTATATGAGCCATGATCCACAATGTTCATTATGCAGGCCGTGGTTCATCTGTGTTAAACAAGCACCACATTGAATCACAGGTGACCACGATTTTAAAGATATGGAAACACATTGTGTCAATTGTGTTGGGAAACCAACTTAAATATATTTTTCTTCCATTTCATTACCCAGGAGGACAAGGCCGACCACAGTGGAATAGGGGGAGGCTCCACTGAGGTGGGAGTGGTTGACGAAGAAGGCCAGTACATTCCCGAGGGCCCAGGACCATCCACACAAGATGGCCATTCACTTTCACCATCATATCAGGAGTAGGAATCACTGCCTGGGCCCTCAAAAGCATCATCCAGCCATCCCCAGCTGTTCCAGCCCCTTCCACCAGCCATGTCCTGGCCCCAGCCATCATCACAGCTGCCACCTGCTACAGCAACAATTCAGCCATGGCAGGCCATAACCACTCCCACACAATGGGCTCCCCCAATATGGCCTCCCACACAATGGGCTCCCCCAACATGGCCTCCAACACAATGGGCTCCCCCCAACATGGCACCCCACACAATGGGCTCCCCCAACATGGCACAACACCCCAGCCCACCTGGCGCCACCTCAGGCCCCAATGTTGTTTCTTACACTGTTGAGAAATTGTCTGTAAACCCTTTGCGGGTCACATTTGGAGGTCGTAATATTTTTGCCTTCATTTGCATGTTACGGGCTTGAACACCATGGTGTCTTTGGGAATTCGTAGCAATTTAATAGCGATTTTAGAACATAACAGTTATGGGCTTGACAGATCAAAGGTTTTGCGGCAACGGAGATCAGATTTCGACATCCAGTAGGGTTTTTCCGCCTGCACGCGCAGGTCGTTTGAGGGTAGTTTTAAGAGGAAAATGTTATAGCCGTATGTCTTGCAGGCTTTGTTACGGGCTACGGTTTTGCACGTTGGGGGAATTTAATAGGGCTGCAAGAGACAAAATTAAATCTGCTATGCAGGTTATAAATATTATATAGCAATAAATGTATAATTCCAATCAATTTGAGTAATGTGGACACTTCGCTAAGTGGTAAAGCATCTGACTGCAGTTAAGCAATTCCTCATGCAAATATAATAGGTACCATATTTTTTAAAGGCCCATCTAATGTTACATTTATTTTATGTTTCTTCTATTTTATGTAAAATGTATGGCACTTGTCTGCTTTGCCAGATACTCCTCAATCTTAGTGGAAAGCAAGAGTTGCTGTTAGAAGTTCCATTTCTGTCACTGACACTTATAATGCTAAGCAAATTAAACTGTGTCAGTTACATTATTTTTTCACAATTATTCAGTAGCTCACATAACCTACCATACAGATGACTTTTAGCAATAAAAGGTAGGTGCTAAAGCTTTTACACATACAGTATATTTGTCCCCCTAAAAGTGCTCTCTTTCATAAAAAAAATCAACTGGTATTTAGATAACTCCCCTTATATTATAATCTTGAATTCACAGGATTAAACCGTGACCAAAGCTATACATTGTAAAGAATGGTTATGAGTTTGGGCTCTGCAGAGCATGGACAGTCACTTATTTGCTTGCACAATATTGCAGAACATCTCTTCTCTTTTGCAGAGCTGGCATAGGGTAAATCATACTCACACAGTGTCTATGAATCATACCCTTAAGCTGATAAAGAGAGATTGTGTGTGCCTGCAGCTGCTTGTCTCTCAGAGGGGCTGACTCAACACATCTACATGCACTGAATTGACTGCTACATGAAGTAACATATTTTCATTATCTATGCAGCGGCTTGTGAGCGGCTACCAAGGGTTATGACTGCAACAGATACTGTAAATATTCCTATAACCAAGTCAATACACTAAATTCCATGTCTATGTTTAATTAATAATTAACTTTCTTATTTTTGTGTGCCTTATCAGTATTTTAGCTTATGACAAAACTTATGTGCTATATTAAACAGGTGTTACTTCAGCTGAAGTGCATAGCTTCTTATCTTGTTTGTTTCCCCACTTTATGAGAAACATTGTTAATCTTAAGCAACGATAATAAAAATACAATGCTCTCATAAGTTAAATATATCCATTTACCTCGGCTCTAATGGTGCTGAAATGATCTGGTCAGTGGGGTAAACCTTTGTCCGAAATCTTTTATTAGCTGGAAAACAAATTAACACAATGTAAATGAAATACAATCAATATATACACAAAGACCATTAATAGGTAAACTAAGGTCCAAATAGTTCCTTTCTTCTGCTTCATTACATTAAAACCTTGTTTCTCCTGAAGTTTCTATATCATTAACAAGTAATTAGCCTAATAAGCCTTGTTGCAAGTCTGCACACCTGGAGCCTTGTCAATTTCATATGGCTTTAGGCTGGAAACAACAGAGCCAGACCTCCAGTTGTGATTATCAACGATAGGCAATAAATATCCATAATTACTCAGAAGCAATGTGGGTGGATCAGACTGACTGATGGTCAAACTAAAATTGCAAACTTCAATACATACTGCAAGAAAGTGCAAAGTTTAAATAACTTTTGCTGACCTTCAATAGTCAAATATTGATAGTACTTGTTAATGCCTAGACATGTACATTAAAGCATCATTGTGGTCATAAATGTAAAATAAAGCAACGTGTTTATAGAATTTAAAAAAATAATAATATAGCCTCTAATTACTATTGCCCATTAAGCTGCTGCTGAAATTACTATATTTATTAATTAGTGACCTACTGCCTGTGTTTGGAGGCAATATTGAATGCAGAGAGGAAGTGTCTATCTGCACAGTAGGAATGTGGCAGTAACAAATGCCAGTGCTCTCACTTGCATTAATGCAAAGCTGAATAAAAGGACACACACTCTTGAGATAGAACATGCCAGAAGCAGACTCACTAAAGAAACTGAAAGACTGCAGTAAATAAAAAAATGTATATAAAATTGAAAGATGTAAAGACTCTGTTTATTTAGTTTATACTTTCTAAAATATGTTTCCTATATTAAGTTTATTAAAAATATATAAAATATATTTGACCACAGTGGTCCTTTAAGCCACATCTGCTGTGTCACTTTAAGGAGACATTGAAAGTTCCCTGTTCTTAATATTAAATAATCTACTAAGTATTTATTTGCATATGTAAAAACATTTATATGGCTACCAAGTTGACATACAGCCTCATTAAATTGGGGCTACATTTTACAATGTAGCCCGTATTGTAGAAAGTGGGACTTAAGGCTATTAAATTAGCCTCTCAAAGCGACCCGCCGTAGACTTGTGGGTTAAAAAACAGCCAATCAGAATGGAATGCAGTGGTGTATCCCATTGTGATTGGCTGAAAACATTTGCACCTTCTGATTGACAATTACATCAGCCAATCACAATGGGATACAGGCATGTATCCCATTTTGATTGTCTCACACCATTTCCTCATTCCAATTGGCTGAAATCTGATTGACAGCAATTTCAGCCTATCAGAAAGCACAATTTGGGATTTTAATATCGCAGCATGCACAGAAACCTCCATTTGGGGCGGGGAGGAGCTCCATTACTAGTTGTTGTTTTTTTAGAATGTCAGGATTTTGTGCCTGGACCGGAGGACTGAAGACTGGAGCATCACTGGAGGGGCATTTTGACCAGGTGAGTAGACTATTAACCCTTTCTTTTATTACAGGTTGTCAGTATTTGTTGATTTACTGTAATGTTATGTTTTATCTTAGGTGTTACAGAACGTCTGGACTTTTTAACTGGCCAAAATGCCCCTCCAACATAGACTATTAACCTTTTTTTTACTACAGGTTGTCAGTATATGTATATTGACTGTAATGTCTCTTTTTTTTTTTCTTTTTTTTTTTTGGTGTGACAGTACGTCTGGACATTTTTGGAGGGGCCTTTCCTGGAACTGAAGACTGAAGACCAGGGTATCACTGGACACCACTGGAGGGGCATTTTGGCCAGGTCAGTGGACTAATGAACCATTTCCGTTTGACAGGTTGTATGTTAATTTTTTATTTTGATAGTGGGTTTTTTATGTGTAATTCTTTTTTATTTTATGTGTAATTTTATATTTTATTTTCTGTAGTGCTTTTTAGTGGGGTTTTTATTTTCTGTAATGTGTTTTTTTTATATAATTAGTGGGGTGTTAGGGATTTTATTAGGGGGTTAGGTAGGTGGTGTAGGGATTAATAAGGTAGGGTAGGAGTTATGTAGGTAGTGTATGGGTTAATAGGGTAGGGTGGAAGTTAGGTAGGTAGTATAGGAGTTAATAGGGTAGGGGTTTACTGGGTACAGTTGGGGTTAACTCAGTCCAGTTAGTGTTAACTAGGTACAGTTAGGGTTAAATAGGTCCAGTTAGGGTTAAAAAGGTCCAGTTAAGGTTAAATAGGTACAGTTAGGGTTAACTAGGTCTAGTTATAATTAAATAGGTACAGTTAGGGTTAAATAGGACTAGATAGGGATAACTAGGTATAGATAGGGTTAAGTGGTTAGTGATAGGGTTAATTAGGTATGGTGAGAGTTAAATAGGGTTAATTAGTAGGAGGGGAGGTTAATTAGTCAGAGGTGAGTTAATTACTTAGAGGGGAGTTAATTACTTAGAGGGGAGGTTAATTAGTTAGAGGGGGCTTAATTTAGATGTATTATTATTATTATTATTATCGTTTATTTGTAACGCGCCAACATATTCCGTAGCGCTATACATAAGTTAAGTTACAGGCAATGACAAGTTAAAGATTCATACATTGCAAAGAGTGTATGGCCCTGTCTTTGAGCTTGGAATCCAGTGTCCATAGGGCTTTCCCTAAAGCACTGCGCAGGATTGAAACTCGCAGACTTACAATCTAAAGGGGTCGTGAACAGGATCAATTACTCATTTAGTTTGTATTAGTTTGTTGCGATGGCTAATATTGTAGTGTAAGGTAGTGCTTAGACTTAGTGTCATGAGGGTCCTGGAGGACTCTTGTGGCACTTATAGTGTTAATGTAGGGTTAATATTGTCATATAGGGGTCTACATAGACCCGTATTGGACTGATTGGGTTGATTGAAAACTCCTGAGGGTTTTTATAGACCCCCGTGAGTGATGGGGTTCATTTTAGGTGCCGAGAGGTGGGTACTTGAAGCACCCCAGCTGCAGGGGTTAATTTTTTATTTAGCTCAGTTCCTTTAAGGACCTTTAAGGTCCTTTAAAGACCCGCGAGGCAGGAATTTTTCATTTTAAATGAAGCGTAGGTCCCGATCAGGAACCCCGCTGCAAGGCTTTATGTAAGGACCATGCAGGGGTCCCGATGAGGCCCCTCAGCAATGGGGGGTTAATTTTAGGTGCCGGGGGAGACTTGGAGTACCTCCAAGGCAGGGGTTTACTGTTTAACTGCAGCGGGGGTCCCAATCCTGCAGGTTTTTCCTCACTCATGCTGGCGAACTCTATTGCCACTGGCTACGTCTAAACCCATTACTAAGGGTTTGAGTAATTGATCCTGTTCACGACCGCATATCCAACGTACGCAAGAATGGTTTACAGTTTTGCATCTCCAGCTCGTAGCTCGCAGCCTTTCTAATTTTAAAGCATCGTAATAAAGGAGAATTTCAAGCATTCAGCCGTTGCAGGGCTCACGTTGCACTTACTGGGCTGCAATTTAATAGAGCTAATAGTATTTTTACCTGTAGTTTCCAGTGGTGCCAGTGAATAGCTATACTTTTCATACTGGTCTTGCAGAGTGTCGTTGCCACTAGAAGTACTGGGCTTAACTTGACCCTCTTCCCCTACAAGTAGAGGCACACAATGCATTTTAATGACATTTGTATGGCAACCATATATGGGTGAACAATGAGACTCAATTCTATTAATTCAAAAAACAGAAGAGGACAAAAAGAAGAAATTATCTATCTCTCTCTCTCTCTCTCTCTCTATATATATATATATATATATATATATATACAGTATATCACAAAAGTGAGTACAACCCTCATATTTTTGCAAATATCGTATTATATATTTTCATGTAAAAACGTTGAAGAAATGACACTCTGCTATAATGTAAAGTAGTACGTGTACAGCCTGTATAACAGTGTAAATTTGCTGTCCCCTCAAAATAACTCAACACACAGCCATTAATGTCTAAACCATTGGCAACAAAAGTGAGTACACCCCTAAGTGGAAATGTCCAAATTGGGCCCAAAGTGTCAATATTTTGTGTGGCCACTATTATTTTCCAGCACTGCCTTAACCCTCATGGGCATGGAGTTCACCAAAGCTTCACAGGTTGCCACTGGAGTCCTCTTCCACTCCTCCATGATAACATCACAGAGCTGGTGTATGTTAGACACATTGCACTCCCCCACCTTCCATTTGGGGATGCCCCACAGATGCTCAATAGGGTTTAGGTCTGGAGACATGCTTGGCCAGTCCATTGCCTTTACCTTCAACTTCTTTAGCAAGGCAGTGGTTGTCTTGGAGGTGTGTTTGGGGTCGTTATCATGTTGGAATACTGCCCTGCAGCCCAATCTCCAGAGGGAGGGGATCATGCTCTGCTTCAGTATGTCACAGTACATGTTGGCATTCATGGTTCCCTCAATGAACTTTAGCTCCCCAGTGCCGGCAGCATTCATGTTCATGTGTTTTCTATTTATTCAGTACTTGACAAGACTTACAACTTGAAGACTTTTTTATCTATATATATAGGAAAAAATACGTTGATAGTATAGTGGTCTTGGATGTATTTGAACCACAATGTATCCTTTTAGCAATTCCTTAACTTAGATTTCCAATTTGAAGGTGATAACTTCTTATTAGATTAGATTAAGTTGTTTCAACTTATTATCAATAGTGAATCCCCTTCCATGATCTTTTTAAAGACATTCAGCCTTATTAAATTGCAGTTCAGCTAATTGAATAGTGCTCTATATAAGCACAGAGCATATTTTTTTACAAAAGTTTTTAGTTAGTGAAAACCTTTCTTTTGGATAGAACTTCACTAACTAAAAACTTCTGTAAAAAAATATGCTATGTGCTTAAATAGAGCCCTATTCAATTGGCCAAATTGCAATTTAATAAGGCTGATTATGTTTCCCTTGTACCTCATGAAAACAATATATCTTTACACTCAGGGCTGGATCTACATTTTTGGAGGCCCTAGGCAGTGAAGTGGAGGAGCCCCTGTGAGTGAGTATGCAAGTTATGCACAAACCCATTTTTGCCTTTTCTGTGCATGTAAGTTCCTTTTCCTGTTGTAACTCTCTTTTTCTAGGTGGTTACCCCCTAGTAGTCTGTATGCAGCATTTTTTTTTTAAGCCAGGAGCCATTTTGTTTAAAAAGAAGGCGCCCCTCTCAAGGAATTGCCCCTAGGCGGCTGCCTAGTTGGCCTCATGGGTAATCCGGCCATGTCTACACTTCATATGTTTGTGGCAGACAGCCAAGTTATTTGCTTAACTTCAGTGTCATTTTCTTTTACATGTATCAAAGAAAAACCCAAATGAAGAACTCAATGGTATTTTATTTTTTGCTAATAAATATTCCTAGCAGACATGGCAAGTCATTGATTCAGCTCCAATGAATGCTTATTTAGTGTGCTTAGAACTTGCTTAAATGTCTTAAACCATACTTATATATCCATAATTGTAGAGATATCTATGCACATTTTAACTTATAAAGACGCTGATGTGAATATGTTTACTTCAAGTGTTTCCTCTTATAATTATATTTGCATTTGTTTACAGCTTTTACTCTGACCTGAAGATATTTATTTCAAATATTTCCTCTTATAATTATGTTTATTTACAACCTTGTAATCATATTTATTTACAATGTTTACCCCAGATCTCTCTATATTGCCAGGATACATAAATGTACTATAGTTTCTAAATCCTATAATATGATTCTTTAGGTGCTAAAAGGGGACTGTTGGTTAAAATCTACTTCCCTAGCTTGAATATTTCATTCCGTAAGCTGGATATGTCTCAAGCTACTTGTAAAAGTAATACTTTCTAAGATGACAAATTAGCCTAGTCTATTAATTTCTGCATCTGACGTCAAATTCCTAATCCTGTCGCATGTTTCGTCACTAACGTGACTTTTCAAAAAGTTCTCCATCCATTATCCCTACTTTTTTTATCTTCTCTTTCACGGATCTCTCTCATCCTATCTACCTCCCAAATACTCTCTCCCCTGAATCTTAAGACCACTAGAGTCAAATATTTGCTGTACACTCTTTTGAAAAACTGTTTTTAGAAAATAAGAATAAATAAATACAATGCTTAATTTAATATTATTTACAATTAAGTGTTATTCACGGCAGTAATTTTTTTCTCTAATTAGTCACCTGGGCAGTGACTTCATATCTATTCAGTTCTAGTGGTAGAGTTCCCAGAAAGGAATAGAATACACAAAGGAATGGAACTTACATTAACATCATACTCCCAGGTGAGAAACCAGAAACACACAGGACCCAATGTCTGCCTAAGTGAAAAATAACTGCATATAATAATTAATGAATCAAAGATTTTATATATATTTTATTAACTATTTATATCATTTTCAAGAAGAGTTCTTCTAAAGAGCATGTTGTAAATAGTTAACCATACATCTTCCTGCACTGGTGTCCAGTCAGATAATCTACTGCAGTTTATTCCAACACAGACAGTGTCAGGATGATTTTGACCCCAACACTCCATTAACTTAAGAAACCGCCTAAGACCTATTTTGCTCCATCAATAATGCACTGAATATACAAATATTTAATGACTTTACAGAAAGACGTCAGCAAAGTCTTGCTGGCAGTTCTCAACTTACTGAATGTAGCAATGGACCTTGTGATATATTATTTACATAACTATATGCCAACAGAACACCTTTAGCCAGTAATGGCCATTGCTTTAACTATCAGTTAAATAACCAATTTCAGTGTGAGAATGTGTTTGAGGGACCTCTAAATTTTCAGAGAAATTTCAAATACTAAGTTTGTAAAAAACTATCATTAGCAGCTGTGCAAGCCTGGTGGTTAGGATTCAGTGCTTTCACAGCTGTAACGTGGGTTCTATTCCAAGTTAGGAAACCAAGAGGTCACACCAACCTGAAGCCGAGAGGGTTGGGCCAGGTCAGTACTTGGATGGAGACCACCTAGACAGTTTTCAGTCATATTTTTTTCATCATTCTGTAGTCATTGAAAGCAATTTGGTTCAGTTAGGTAGTTGTGTCCTTGGTTGTTACCTTCTGTTGTGTTGAGTTCTGTCTGTGTAATTTCTGATTCATTGACGTTCAGAGTCTCAAACTGGTCAGAGTATAGTTCAGTGTCAACGTACTCCTGGTTCATTATCATTCTGTGAAAAAAGATAAACTCTCCACCCCCACAACTGCTGCACTTATGAGCATGCGGCTCCAGGAAGGATGTGCACTGGAAGTGGAGGCTCTTACACTGGTCCTGCAGCCAGAGCTCGTACGCTGTCTCTTGGAGAAGTGGGGTGGAGAATCGCATCAGACGGCACTGCCATTGGTCCGATGCATATCCAAGAAAAGATGTGCGGTCTAAAATGCAAAAAGTTGTATTTAATACACCCATTTATTTTCCCATTATTCACTTATATTTAGCTGCCTTGTAGACAGTGGCAGAGCTAGAGAATAATTTGGGACACTCCCTTGCAAGTTTTCTGTACAAGATAGATACCTATAAGTATCAATAAAAAAGTCACAAATATGTGTAGGTAGTCAGATTAACACAAGTGGTCAGATCAACTTTCTAAAAAATAATTACTTACCTATTAAATTAAGTATTCCACTTTGCTCCAAGTTACTGCCTGTAAGATGGGCCCTACCCTATTGGGTGCCCCCAGTGCTTTGCCCCTGTAGCTCTACTACTGGTTATAGAAACTATAGGTGGAATGCACTAACTTTAATATTTTGACTGCAGTAAAGTCTGAGCACAAATGCATACATATGATTTATTGGTCTGTGTCTGAATGTGTGAACATGAATTACTGAAAACCAAGGAAAAAAATGGAAGAATGTTTCATTATCCAAAGTTTATGGTGACTTGAACACATACTCCCTGTGCTGTGTTTGAAGTTAAATTTGGAGAAAGGCCTTGAAAACTCCTGGGAAACTAATAACACCTTGGAACAAGATTGTGTGGCCTAGAGATAAACATTTTTTTACAAAAACGGACTAAAGTAATCTTGGCAGAAGGAGTAGCAATCTGGAAGGAGTTGATTGTTTTTTGGATATATGACTGCATAGGGGCAAGGCTACACGTATGATAGGTGAATGAGAGTTGTGTGAAATAGGGCTGCTACTACTAATGTATGTACTGTGTTACATTTTGACTATATCTGCTGAGATTAATGCATAGTAAAAACTAAAAAGAAATTCATTATATGTTTTTTTAAAGCCAAGAACCTAGAACCTATTCCAATAATTACAATTCATTATTACAACTAACAATGCAGCATGTTACACAGCTATATATTTTATTGTTTACTTCCGTTGTGTATATGTTTCAAAGGACTACTGCAAACTGGAAAAAATATAATGTTTGTAAAGTATGTAACAAATTAACAATACTAGCAGCTGTGCAAGCCATGAGCATGAAACATTTTTAGAAAACATCTTAAATTTAGCAGTCTTTGCACAGCTATATAGGTTGATTGTAGGCTGGGGGGTTATCTTACTTGGTCTTTCTACTCTATTCAGTCCTATTGTAAAATATTGTTGGTAAAATAGACATAATTTTACGTTATTTTACATTTTACTAAGCTGTCAAAATGTACATTTTATTTTATCATGTGGTCCTTTCTAAACCTTTTTTCTACCCTGATCAGTAACAGATTAAGGCCACGTATAAATGAATAGATAGCAAAGTTAATCACATATTATTCTGTTTTATTAAAGGCTATTTAAAATAAAAATAATTGGAATTATAAATGCCACTTTTCTACCTGACGTTTTATTTCAGGTAGCACTCCACTGACAAGGCCCAATCAAGACCTGAAAGGTACGTCGGGGGTTTGCTGTTTCTTCTGTTCAGGGTAGAATTGCCTGGTATTTCAGGGCTGGACCACTCTAGTGAGTGAGACCAGACTGATATACTACAGGATAGTTCTCTCTGTGAAGGGTACAAGTGGCTAGAAGAGGCCGCTCTCAGAGTGGATTATCATGTTCATCTAACATATTAAGGTTAGTTTGTTCTATGATAGAGCACCTCTACTTGGGTTTGTTTTAATTATCTCTGTTTACTTACCGTTTTCCTTCCAAGCTGAACAGTAGCATTGTGTGGGTGTGGCATAGGTCAGGGTGGTTATACTCTGTTTTTCTGACTTGGCAGCACACTCCAATATATGCTCTTTGACCAAGGAGGGGAGGGTCTGTGACAGCTTGTGTTCTGACCCCTTGGGCAGGATGTACCTAAGCAGGGCAGTACTGAACTTCTGCCCAATGACTGCAGCACATTTTACAACCATCTGTTCTGCTGCGGTCATGACAAAGCGCTCTACCTGCATATGGTAGGAGTGAAAAGATTAGAATCAGATGTGATGATCAGATAATAAGGTCTTTGCATGTTAAGTACATCTGTAAATATATTATAATGTTAAAGGGAAATGTTTGAAGTCTCACCCAGTGTCTGCTTTTTCATGTAAATTATACAACTTGTTCTGAAATGGGCATTGTACCAGTGGCCATGCAGGCACACCCTCTGCTATGAGAAAAGCTTCAGTTGAAAATCAGGGCAGCACTTCTAGAAGACATGTTCTTACACACAGCAGGAGTTCTGGATTAGCACCTATATTTTTCAGTTCTCCTGTACAGCCTCCCCCATTCTAGTTTTCCTCCTCATTCTACCTTTTTCTGATTATAGTAGCCAGAATTCTCAGGTCTGACTCTTTTACCAAATACCAGCCTCTGTATCTTTATACAGACCTCAGTTCTGTCCAAATACGTATTGTATTGCTTTGTGAGATTTTCAATAGATACTATTGCTCCATATGCTGCTACTTGTGCATTGGTGTAGGAACTGGGGAGGATGAGGGGATATGTATGTATGTATATATAAGCTATTTTACGGCCTGTATTAACAATAAGCTGTATCCCCTTCAGAATTATTCTGGCTCCTACACCCTTGTGTGTACATCTGGTATTTTCCATACTTGCCTTGTTATAATTGTACTTTTCACATGTGATATCAGCCAGTCATGATTATTATTCCTGAACTTAGCTCTACTGCAAAACTGTGATCTGAATTGTAACACCTTAATAACCCAAATCAGCTGAACCCTGATATTCCCAGTTTGATTCCATATGCACAGACCAGTCATATAATTCCTGATTTCTTACTGGCCTGGAGCAAACTAAACACCAAGCAACTAAACAAATAAACAAACATGCCTACATTGAGCCCCATTCAATTGAGTGATTTTGAGATCCGGTAGCCAGTAAGTGAGGTGGCAAGCTATGTTGCTATTCAATTGGTGTGTTTTTGCGGGCTCCGATCGACTTCCGAGTTACAGCCTTGACAAAATGGCGATGGTTAAACTTGTAACATAAATCCTCCAGAAGCCTTTGATCTGTCAAAATCGCTATTCATTTGCTCAATTACTCCAAGACCGTAAATGTATTCACACCCGTAAACGGCAAATTAAGGAGAAAATCCTACATGTATTAGAGAGGACCCGCAAGGAAGGTAAACATCTATTCATAGCACTGTAAATTCAAATAAAAGACGAATACTGCACTGTAAATATGGGGAAAGTGATGATAGACATTAGAATTAATTGCACAACAGTCTCAAGCTCGCAAATCGGCAAAAATAAAAGTTATTTTTATGTGTCATATCAGGGTAAAATCGATCTCGGGTATCAATGAGTTAATACATATCAGGCAGTCCATATGGACTGGAACAGTATTGGCATTCATTTTCATAATTCTTTAATTTGCATGTTTTGCGATTCTGATCGCATATCGTACCCCCGAACCTAATTGATTGACATGTAACCTCCATGTTTTACTGCCGTCTCATTTTCTATTGGCTGATTTAAAATGGGAGGTTATGGGCTTGCTTTATTGATCATGTTCCCGCCCTTGAAATGCTCCAAACTAGTGCATGGTTTACGGTTTTTGCTTGGGGCCCGTAACTTGCAGCCTCGAGCAATTAAATTGAGTCGCAATAAGAGACACACGGGAGCCCACAACTCACTCGCAGACATTCTGCTGTCTGCGATTGAGTTGCGAGTCTTAAATTGAATGGAGCTCATTGTCATTAAAAATATTGTTTATTTTCATTATTCAAAATGTCTTTTCAATGTAAATTTTTTTTTATCTTTATCGTAGCTATGCTCTTTAAAGGGTCATATAATTTATCAAATGCTGCTTTACATCTTTAAAGAGATTACTGAAAAAAATCATGCAAAAAATACTTTTGGACTTTTTAAAATTGATGTATATTTCAATTTAGTTAATCCTCAAGCAGTTCTCCCTAACAACAATGTAAGGTTTCCTAGATTCTCAGGTTCTTAAATAACCAGAAATCACATGCACACTCAAGTGGCAAAACTTATGTTTGCTGCAATCAAAAATGTCATCTTAATCCTTTGGGTTCTTTACCCATTGTAAACCCAAACATTTGTGAAATGTATTATTACAGTGAAGATGATACATAAACATTTAGACAGAGCTTGTAATTTATGATCACTTCAGGACCTGAGAACTTATTCTATAAACTAAATAAATTCAGAAATGCAGCCTGATGCCTGATGGCTCAACGTATATAAAGAGCTTGAGTGCTGTAAAAGCAAACTCTGCTTTATTTAAAACAATTTAAAAAAAAAACATTGGACTTTCAAATGAAACATTTTTTGTACATTTTTGGATTTTGACTGCTCTTTATGATGGTTCAGACAAGTATGCCTGAGTTCTCAGACCCTTTAATTAATATATGATTCAGATCAAGGTTTCTCTTGGAGCCATTTGGTGAAAGAATTATGGAGCCAAACCTCTGAGTGAAAATGGTAGTGTGACATTCTGGACCTTTATGGATTCACTCAGTGTGCAAATAAATAACTGTGACTCGTCTATTTCACGTAACAGAGACATCACCCTCCGGGCGTTCAGCTGGCGCCGCTCAGCTAAGGATGAAGTCAAAAGAGAGAGAAAGATTTTAAGTTATCATATTATAGAGATTTATAGGGCTCAACAAAATCATTCTCACAACCTCCATAAACAACTCAGAGCTATGAAAAGTAAATAAATATTTTCAACTTAATTTAAAGTCACATATCTACAGTAAGTATAAAATGATTCTTTATTTTTGTTATGCACTATCTTATTTGACCTGTTTGACTGAGATGATTTTACTACATGGAGAGAGGGTCCTTAAGTCCTTGTAGGCTGATACGTTTTCCATTACTCCTACTGAAAGCACTAGCACTTAGCATTGCTACATTTTCATCCAGGCAGCTAAATATTACTCTTCATTCAAGGTCACCTCCCAGCATAAACATAAATAATAAATACCAGATTCTACTACAGAATAACTGCATATAATAGTTAATACATTAAATGATGATGCTTACTCAAAAACATTTACCCATTATCCAATTTATTTCTTCAAAAGAAAATATGGAAAAAAGAACACTACAAAGGTCCTTTCAAATTATATAAAACATAAAAATCCATATACACAATTATATATATATATATATATATATATATATATATATATATATATATATATATATAAATATATATCCAGGTGTAACCTGGAGGTTGTGGAGAGACTCCCTTCTACCATTCATAAGCACTTCCGGTCACGCCTCTTCCTGAAAAGTCTGAGTCTTTGAGTCTGACTAAGTTCCCTTTTGGGTCTACAGCATGTTTGGAAGTCACTCCTCTGTACTTTGGCTTTCACCAAGCCCTTCATTTGCAGATGTTATGCCCCTATCCATTCACAAGTGCCCTTCTCTGGATCTCCCTGGCCCTCAAACAGGCTAACAAGGGGTCAGGTAGCACCACCAAACCTTCAGCTACCGATTCAGAGAGGGATCAACCTAACATTTTCTGCTTCCATGTCAGCCCATTCCTGATGTCCATAAGGGCATTCCTATTGCTGGAGAGCAATGTTTGCTGCATTGTATTCATACCAGGTACTGCGTTCGGCTTTCACCTAGCCCTATATTGTTATTTTTGGCCCATATCTACTAAAACATGGCTTTCTCTAAGTACTCTATGCATATTCCAGCCCATATCTACTAAAACATGAGACTTTCCATAAGCCTTTCATGCATATTTGACCCATAGCCACCACAGCAACAAGCCCTTCATTACAGATTGTGGCGCATAGCCACTGAACAGCATTTGTCCATGTCCAAGGTCAAATCTTTAACCTCACGATGTAGCTTTACATAAGTCCACCTGTTAGCTACCTCTTGAGGGGGACCCAACCACAAATACATATATGTTTGAAATCGTTGAGTCTGACTAAAAGCATTGTTGTTTTCTTTACAGGAAAATAGCGGGAATGACTGTTAAAACATCTCTATTCATTATCAAGAAAAGCCACACCGTAAAGATTAAAAAGGAACATTTATTGACCATATAATTTCTCACCTAGGGCATATCCTTGTTTGTGCTCATTTACCATGCAAAATAATTCTTCCATAAAACTTCGATTCAAGAAAAGGGAAAGTGAGGAGAGCAGGTCTATGACCTTGGTGGGTCCTCCTTCCTGGAAGGCTCACTAGCTGAAGCCCCAAATCTAGCTGTTATTTCCAATAAACAGCAGGAAAAAGAAAATAATCCTGTGCCAGGATCCTAAAAATACCTATACCTCTCAATAGAGATGTCGCGAATAGTTCGCCGGCGGACTGTTCCCGGCAAACATAGCATGTTCGCGTTCGCGGCGAACAGCGAACATATGCGAGATTCAACCCGCCCCCTATACTTTATCATTGAGCAAACTTTGACCCTGCAACTCACAGTCAGCAGACACATTCTGGCCAATCAGCAGCATACACTCCCTGCCAGAGCCTTCTACCTCATGGACAGCAGCCATTTTGGAATCATAACTAACTTGCAGTCTTACTGAGAGAAGGCTGAGTGTAGGAGCTGCTGATTGAATAGGGAAATCAATAGCTAGGCAAGTTTATTCAGTGTCCAATGCAGTGCTGAAGGACTCATCAGATCTCTGCTGTAAACACAGCACCCCAAAAAGCCCTTTTTAGGGGCTATAACATAATTTTTTTTGTTTGTTTTTTTCTGTCTAATCTAACTTAATTTGCCTGTCTCCCTGCTAGCCCCTGCTAGCAAGTGTGTGTGACAGGCTCACAGCTTATACTGTGTGTGCACAGTGCAACCAATACAATCTTGTTTACTAGTTGTCTACTTTTAAAAAAACAAAACTTTTATTTTGTTAAATCTTAGTTCATTTGCCTGACCGCCAATCTAAGTTCATTTGCCTGACCGCTAGCCAGTGTGTGTGTCAGGCTTACAAGTACTGTGCCAGAGAGCATGTTGTGTGCATGCTTGAGCTCCAAACAAAAGGCTTTTTAGGGTCTTAGTCCCTCAAATACAAGTTTTATTTTAACACCTTTCTGTTTATAAGCACTTTGTGCACGGTGTTGTTCTTTTTTTGGGAGTTTTTGTGGTGTTTTTCTTAGTTTAATTTAAGTTTTAGTTTTCTGGGAGTCAGGCTCAAGTCTCTATCCCAGGAGAGTGAGCTGTCTCCTGGATACTTTGCCACACCCCTCCCTTAGCACTACACCTTCACTCCTGGAGCTTTGTTACTTTGACTTTTTTTTCTTTTAAAAAGTTTATTAGGTTTTGTTGAAGTTTTGTTTGTTTGGTGTTGGGTTTTATGTTTTGGGGGAGAGAAGACAAGTAACATCTTTGTAGGCAGTGGGGGGGAAAACAATTTGAAGTTTTGTTTAAAAGGCTTTTTTAACATCTGACACAGAGACACAGAGGGGTTAAAAAGCCACTGTGTTCTCTGTGTTGTTGCATTTAGTAACACCTTGCAACAGGCCATTAACCCTTCCACTGCCAAACATCATCTCTCTCTCTCCCTTAGTTTTTGTCTCCCTTAGTTTTGTCTTTTTGTTTCTTTTTCACACTTTTATATTTAAAAAAAAAAGAAAACAGTAGAAAATCATAAAACAAAAAATAAAAATAAATAAAACAAATAAACTAAAAAAAAAAAAAGGGTCTAAACATGAGGGATAAGACCATTAAGAAGCCTCAGGGGTCAAAAGGGGGAATAATGGCCCCTGAAAATCCTAGCTGCAGCACTGCACAGCATAGGCCCCAGGCAGATAAGGCAGCCCCAGCTCCTGGTGGTTCTGCCAGCAGACCTACCCCTGTGGCTAATACCTGGTCACAGGTGGTTTCTGCTGGCCCCAGTAATACCACCGCTGGGGCTGAGGGGCAGATCACCAGGAAGCATGGTGTTAAATGTCAGATGTCTGGGGTCTACAGCATTGATATCTATCTGCGTGCTGCAGCTAATGTCATCAGCCCCTCTGTTATAGTAGCAGCCAGCAAAATGTACGGGAAAGCAGTTTTTTTTACCCGTACTCTGGCTGCTGCACACATTCTTATACAGAGAGGCATCACAGTGGGGGGATTATATGTCCCAATAGAACCCCTGGAAGGGTTGGGCACAAAAGTAACACTCTCTAATGTGCCCCCCTTCCTACCAGACTCCCTCCTGCGCCCACACCTGCTAACCCTAGGGGAAGTAAAAACACCATTTATAAAAATTCCCCTGGGGTGCAGAGAGAGAGCACTTCGTCATGTGCTCTCTTTCAAGAGGCAGGTACAAATGTGCCTGCCTCAGGGCGCAGAAAACATAGAGGGGTCTTTTGGGGTTCCATTTGAGGGGGTGCTGTACAGGATTTTTTACAGCACTACGGAGGTGCAGTGCTATCATTGCAAAGGGTTGGGGCATACACGTAGGAATTGTCCTAATGTAAAGCATCATACCCCAGCCCCAGCAAATGGCACCTCCGTCAGTACGGCACCCATCCCCGCTGAGCCCATAACAGCGGGGACCTCAAGGGTCATAGCCCCCCCACAGAGCTCAGGCAAGGAGGCCGTTCCTCAAGCCACCACCACGGCCTCAAAACCCCCTTCTTCCCCAAAAAAGCCATCTGTGTCTGTGGTCTCCAGCAAGACTGCAGACACGGGGAAAAAGGGGAAGAATGTCACCGGTCCTCCCAGTGTCACAGCTGCATCTCCCAAGTCCCAATCTGCCCCCACCATAATTACATCAGTTAGTGTGGGGGCACAGTGTCAGCAGAGGGATAATAAGCCCTCTGCAGGGGAGGCAGCTAGTGGCAGCTCCTCTTCCAGGAGTGACGTCCCCAGGAAGAGGAAGCATAAAACCAACAGGGAGGTTGCTGATAAGTGGGAAGTGCTCTATAGTGGAGCACCTCCCTCTAAAAGCAAGAAGAGGAACAAAACATCTCCTCCTCATCCGGTGACATTGTCTGGCCCGGTTATTAAGCTCAGCCAGCCGGTGCCAGACCACACATCTCTCTCTCCAGACCCTATAGGGGTTAATGTGGAAAAGGGTCTGGAGGAAAAGCAGGGGCAAGAGGGTCTCCCAAGTGAGGCAGGGGTAGACAATAAAGATCAGGTTCTGCCTCTGGCCTTTGAGGGGGGTCCCAACAAAGCCCCTGCTGAATGGGTAGTCAGTGTCCCTGAGGTGCTGAGCTTCAAGGGCACCAGTCAGTCTCCTCCTCCAGTGTCACTCTCTAGTGACGTACCTCAGGCTTTGTTAGAGCCCCAGGCCGAGTCACTACTGGAGGGGGGGAATATAGGCATGACCCCCATTCAGGACCCCATGGATTTGTCTGTCAGGGGGGATGTGGCACAAGGGGAAGTGGAAATGGGGGAGGGTGATAAAACAGGTTTTCCTGTTAACATCATGGGAGAGCCTGTCTACCCTCCTCAGCCATCCACTGACCCTAACATCGGTGCCATCCAAGCTGAGCAAGCAGCGGTGGAACTGGCAGAGGAGGCATATAAAGCCTCCAAGGCTTCCATTAAGGAAGCCATGCCAGCCACTGCTGTCCAGCCAGCTACCCCTGAATGCACCCCTGAAGCTACAGGGGTGCAGCAGCATTCCAAGGGTCCTTTTTTTACCTTGAAGGGTGCTAAAGGGACTCCTTCTGTATCATCTAAGAGGGGGTCCCTGAGAATAAAGCTGAGGAAACTGACTCCAGCCGGGGAGGATGGAGTAAAAGCCCTCAGCCAAGAGGAGCCCAGGGGTGACCCACTAGAAGGAACATCAGATTCTGGGTGGGTTATCCCTGTCAAGGAAATAGATTTATTCCTTGAGAGCACCCTTCATGGACAAAAGAAAAGGAAGGTGCGGCTGGCCTTGGAGAGGTGGAAGAATATGTCGTTTATTCTCCACTCTCTCCAGCAATATCTAGTGGTCAGCACTAGGGCCAAGAATTCTGGGACTGCGGAGCATCTCCGCGTCCGGAAATTCTATAAAATGTGCGTGTCCTATCAGCAGTCTCAAGGGTCTGAGGAACGCACAATTCCTGACACGCAGTAATGGCTTTGCACATCAGCACGCTAAATACCAATGGCTGTCAAGACAGTTTCCGCAGGTTCCAGGTACTCTCCTATTTATATCAGGGAGGGTACTCTGTGAGCTTCCTGCAGGAAACTCACACCACTCCAGAGGCTGAGGCCTTGTGGCAACTGGAGTGGAGAGGCAGGGTCTTCTTCAGCCACTTCACATCGGCGTCATGTGGAGTGGTGACCCTGTTCTCAGAGTCTTTTCAGCCAGAGCTGCTGCTTGTGAAAGCTGTTATCCCAGGCCGTCTAATCCACCTCCGGGTCCGAGAGCAGGGTAGCATCATTAACCTAGTTAATATATATGCCCCTGCTGGAGGGCTCGAGAGAGTGAGGTTCCTCGCCAGACTGTCCCAGTTTTTGGAGACGGTTGACGCAGATGAGTGTTTGGTACTCGGGGGTGATTTCAACTGCACAATCGATGCTCTGGACCGGAATAGTCCAGAGCCGTACCCGCCTTCTGCGTCAGCCCTGCGGGAGATCATCGCCCGCTTCTCCCTGGAGGACATCTGGCGAGAGCAGAACCCAGGGGCATCAGACGGTTTCACCTACGTCAGGGTGAGAGCCGGTCTGGTGTCCCACTCCCGGATCGACAGACTATATATATCTAGTCACTATATGTCACGAGTCGGTTCTTGTGCCATTAGGCTGGCTCCGTTCACAGACCACAACTGTGTGTCTGTGACAGTGGCGCTAACGCCAACAGCGCCACGAGCCGCCTATTGGCACTTCAACAATGCTTTGTTGAAGGACCAGGGGCTCGTGACATTGATCCGGGAGTTTTGGACGGACTGGAGGGGTTGCAAGGGGGACTTTGCCACGTTAAAACTGTGGTGGGACGTGGGCAAGGTTCATTTGCGACTTCTGTGTCAGGAATATACCAAGGGTGCGAGTGGGCAGCGCGAAGCTGAGTTGGAGTCACTCCGGGGGGAGGTACTCCATCTGGAGCAGAGGCTTTTCACTTGTAGGGACCAATCCCTGCAGAGCGAGTATATAGAGAGGAAGGGTGTCCTCTGTGACCTGGAACGACACCAGGCCAAGGGGGCATACGTGCGCAGCCGCTTAGGTTTTCTCAAAGATCTAGACCGCGGCTCGCGCCTCTTCTACTCACTGGAGAAAAAGGGGGGTAACAGTAGGCACATCACCTGTCTTCTAGATGAAGACGGTGCCCCCCTTACAGATCCGGAGAGTATCCGGGATAGAGCCCGGAACTTTTATAAAGATCTTTACTCTCCGGATCCAATTTCTCCAGACGCCTGCAGGGTGCTATGGGAGGGGCTCCCCACAGTCAGTGAGGGTGTAAGAGAGCGGCTTGATATACCACTGTCTTTTCAAGAGCTCTCTGAAGCCCTCCGTGCCATGTCCTGTGAGAAGTCTCCAGGACTGGACGGACTGACTGTAGAGTTTTTCCAATTTTTCTGGGAGACTCTGGGACCTGATTTCCATCTGGTCCTTGGGGAAGCCCTGGAGACCGGGGAGATGCCCCTGTCTTGTCACAGGGCAGTACTTGCCCTGCTGCCCAAAAAGGGGGATCTCCGGCTTATTAAGAACTGGCGACCGGTCTCTCTGCTCAGCACGGACTACAAGATTGTAGCTAAAGCCATCTCGCTTAGACTTGGGTCTGTGCTGGCAGAATTGGTTCACCCTGACCAGTCCTATGCGATCCCGGGCCGGACTATCTTTGATAGTATCTTTCTGGTCCGGGATCTATTGCATTATTCTCGCAGGACTGGTCTGTCACTCGCCTTTCTCTCTTTAGATCAAGAGAAGGCGTCTGACAGGGTGGACCATGGTTACCTCATAGCCACTCTGCAAGCAGGCCTTTTAGAGGGTAATTTACAGGTAGACTCTTTGCCTCCCACGTTTCGTGACATCACGTGGGAGGCAGATGTCATTAAATATCTGGGGGTCTACCTGTCCGCTGCGGACGCTTCCGTCCCAGACAACTGGAGGGAGTTAGAGGGCAGTGTCCTCTCTCGTCTGGGACGATGGAGGGGTCTAGCAAAAATGCTTTCCCTTAGGGGGCGGACTCTAGTGGTGAATCAGCTGGTGGCTTCTCAGATCTGGCACCGGCTGATTTGTCTGAGTCCGACCCCCGAGTTTGTCACCAATATCCAGAGGAATGTGTTAGATTTCCTCTGGATGGGAAGGCATTGGGTCTCTGCAGGGGTGGCAAGTCTGCCTTTGGTGGAGGGTGGACAGGGAGTAGTTTGTGTGTGCTCCCAGTTGTCCACCTTCCGCCTTCAATACCTGCAGAGATACCTATATGCAGATCCCTCTCCGCAGTGGTGCACACTGGCATCCAGATTTTATCGCCAGTTGCGCAACCTGGGGTATGACCGGCAATTATTTCTGATCAGGCCCGAGGGGTTTGGAAAAGACCTCTCTGTGTTGCCGGCATACTACCAGGAAACCCTCAAGGCCTGGAGCATGGTCTCCGTGACCAGGCAGGGCGTGCCTTTGGGGGATGAAATATTCACAGAGCCCCTGCTATTTAATGCATTAGTGGGGGCTCCAATGTTACAGTCCCCCAGTATCATCCGCCGCCTTAGTCATGCACGGATGACCCGAGTCGGGGATCTCCTGGAATACGGGCGTTCTGATTGGGTGTCACCCCAGGAGCTTGCGCTCCGTTTGGGATATGTGACGCCCAAAGTCTCAGGGCGCTTGCTCCAGGAGATTAGAGATGCCATCTCCCCCGACTCGCGCACCTTCCTTCGCGGGGCTTTGCAGGCCGGAGTGCCACATGCACCTTTCAACACCCCTTCTCCGGCTGTTTGCATTGGACACAAGCCCCGTGTTTCCCCTCAGGCTCCTCCTGTCCCCAACCTCTCGAGGTTGAGGGACATACCCTCGGCATGCTTTCGCGGCATGCCGAGGAAGAGCTTATATTCTCTCGTGCTCTATACAGTGCACTTCCTTGCCCTCGTGACCCGTCCCGATACCATCTGGAGGCAGGTCCTACCAGCTGACGAGGGCAAGAGGCCCCGGTGGAGGGAACTTTATTCTGATTTAGTTCCAAGACCCACGGGGGACTTGAGTTGGAGAGTGCTCCATGGTGCACTGAGCACGGGAGAGTACTTAGCTAAATTCACGGACTCTCCCTCCACTTATCCATTCTGTGGCAAGGGAGAGTCCGTGTATCATATTTATTTTAGTTGCGCCAGACTGCAGCCCCTCTTGTCACTCTTGAGGGGCCTCCTCCTGCAGTTCTGGCTGCATTTCTCCCCTCACATTTTTATTTTTGGGCACCCAGTGTCCCGGGGCAATAAGGCCAGGGACCTCCTCGTCAACCTGCTCCTGGCATTAGCCAAATTGGCTATATATAAGTCCAGGAAGCAGTGTTTGATAGGGGGGGTTCCCTTGTCACCTGAGGCCATGTTCCGGGTGCTGGTGCGCTCCCGTATCCGGGCAGAGTACCACCTGGCTTTGTCCACTGGGGGAATGGATGAGTTTGTCTCCCAGTGGGCTGTAGATGGTGTGCTCTGCTCGGTATCCCCCCATCTGGTTTCTTTTTCTTTCAACCTCCTAATATGATTTTTATTTAGTTTACAGAAAATGTTTTCTCATAATTTTAAAATACACTGTGCCAGAGAGCATGTTGTGTGCATGCTTGAGCTCTAAACAAAAGGCTTTTTAGGGTCTTAGTCCCTCAAATACAAGTTTTATTTTAACACCTTTCTGTTTATAAGCACTTTGTGCACGGTGTTGTTCATTTTTGGGAGTTTTTGTGGTATTTTTCTTAGTTTTATTTAAGTTTTAGTTTTCTGGGAGTCAGGCTTAAGTCTCTATCCCAGGAGAGTGAGCTGTCTCCTGGATACTTTGCCACACCCCTCCCTTAGCACTACACCTTCACTCCTGGAGCTTTGTTACTTTGACTTTTTTTTCTTTTAAAAAGTTTATTAGGTTTTGTTGAAGTTTTGTTTGTTTGGTGTTGGGTTTTATGTTTTGGGGGAGAGAAGACAAGTAACATCTTTGTAGGCAGTGGGGGGGAAAACAATTTGAAGTTTTGTTTAAAAGGCTTTTTTAACATCTGACACAGAGACACAGAGGGGTTAAAAAGCCACTGTGTTCTCTGTGTTGTTGCATTTAGTAACACCTTGCAACAGGCCATTAACCCTTCCACTGCCAAACATCATCTCTCTCTCTCCCTTAGTTTTTGTCTCCCTTAGTTTTGTCTTTTTGTTTCTTTTTCACACTTTTATATTTAAAAAAAAAAAGAAAACAGTAGAAAATCATAAAACAAAAAATAAAAATAAATAAAACAAATAAACTAAAAAAAAAAAAAAAGGGTCTAAACATGAGGGATAAGACCATTAAGAAGCCTCAGGGGTCAAAAGGGGGAATAATGGCCCCTGAAAATCCTAGCTGCAGCACTGCACAGCATAGGACCCAGGCAGATAAGGCAGCCCCAGCTCCTGGTGGTTCTGCCAGCAGACCTACCCCTGTGGCTAATACCTGGTCACAGGTGGTTTCTGCTGGCCCCAGTAATACCACCGCTGGGGCTGAGGGGCAGATCACCAGGAAGCATGGGGTTAAATGTCAGATGTCTGGGGTCTACAGCATTGATATCTATCTGCGTGCTGCAGCTAATGTCATCAGCCCCTCTGTTATAGTAGCAGCCAGCAAAATGTACGGGAAAGCAGTTTTTTTTACCCGTACTCTGGCTGCTGCACACATTCTTATACAGAGAGGCATCACAGTGGGGGGATTATATGTCCCAATAGAACCCCTGGAAGGGTTGGGCACAAAAGTAACACTCTCTAATGTGCCCCCCTTCCTACCAGACTCCCTCCTGCGCCCCCACCTGCTAACCCTAGGGGAAGTAAAAACACCATTTATAAAAATTCCCCTGGGGTGCAGAGAGAGAGCACTTCGTCATGTGCTCTCTTTCAAGAGGCAGGTACAAATGTGCCTGCCTCAGGGCGCAGAAAACATAGAGTGGTCTTTTGGGGCTCCATTTGAGGGGGTGCTGTACAGGATTTTTTACAGCACTACGGAGGTGCAGTGCTATCATTGCAAAGGGTTGGGGCATACACGTAGGAATTGTCCTAATGTAAAGCATCATGCCCCAGCCCCAGCAAATGGCACCTCCGTCAGTACGGCACCCATCCCCGCTGAGCCCATAACAGCGGGGACCTCAAGGGTCATAGCCCCCCCACAGAGCTCAGGCAAGGAGGCCGTTCCTCAAGCCACCACCACGGCCTCCAAACCCCCTTCTTCCCCAAAAAAGCCATCTGTGTCTGTGGTCTCCAGCAAGACTGCAGACACAGGGAAAAAGGGGAAGAATGTCACCGGTCCTCCCAGTGTCACAGCTGCATCTCCCAAGTCCCAATCTGCCCCCACCATAATTACATCAGTTAGTGTGGGGGCACAGTGTAAGCAGAGGGATAATAAGCCCTCTGCAGGGGAGGCAGCTAGTGGCAGCTCCTCTTCCAGGAGTGACGTCCCCAGGAAGAGGAAGCATAAAACCAACAGGGAGGTTGCTGATAAGTGGGAAGTGCTCTATAGTGGAGCACCTCCCTCTAAAAGCAAGAAGAGGAACAAAACATCTCCTCCTCATCCGGTGACATTGTCTGGCCCAGTTATTAAGCTCAGCCAGCCGGTGCCAGACCACACATCTCTCTCTCCAGACCCTATAGGGGTTAATGTGGAAAAGGGTCTGGAGGAAAAGCAGGGGCAAGAGGGTCTCCCAAGTGAGGCAGGGGTATACAAGAAAGATCAGGTTCTGCCTCTGGCCTTTGAGGGGGGACCCAACAAAGCCCCTGCTGAATGGGTAGTCAGTGTCCCTGAGGTGCTGAGCTTCAAGGGCACCAGTCAGTCTCCTCCTCCAGTGTCACTCTCTAGTGACGTACCTCGGGCTTTGTTAGAGCCCCAGGCCGAGTCACTACTGGAGGGGGGGAATATAGGCATGACCCCCATTCAGGACCCCATGGATTTGTCTGTCAGGGGGGATGTGGCACAAGGGGAAGTGGAAATGGGGGAGGGTGATAAAACAGGTTTTCCTGTTAACATCATGGGAGAGCCTGTCTACCCTCCTCAGCCGTCCACTGACCCTAACATCGGTGACATCCAAGCTGAGCAAGCAGCGGTGGAACTGGCAGAGGAGGCATATAAAGCCTCCAAGGCTTCCATTAAGGAAGCCATGCCAGCCACTGCTGTCCAGCCAGCTACCCCTGAATGCACTCCTGAAGCTACAGGGGTGCAGCAGCAATCCAAGAGTCCATTATTTACCTTGAAGGGTGCTAAAGGGACTCCTTCTGTATCATCTAAGAGGGGGTCCCTGAGAATAAAGCTGAGGAAACTGACTCCAGCCGGGGAGGATGGAGTAAAAGCCCTCAGCCAAGAGGAGCCCAGGGGTGACCCACTAGAAGGAACATCAGATTCTGGGTGGGTTATCCCTGTCAAGGAAATAGATCTATTCCTTGAGAGCACCCTTCATGGACAAAAGAAAAGGAAGGTGCGGCTGGCCTTGGAGAGGTGGAAGAATATGTCGTTTATTCTCCACTCTCTCCAGCAATATCTAGTGGTCAGCACTAGGGCCAAGAATTCTGGGACTGCGGAGCATCTCCGCGTCCGGAAATTCTATAAAATGTGCGTGTCCTATCAGCAGTCTCAAGGGTCTGAGGAACGCACAATTCCTGACACGCAGTAATGGCTTTGCACATCAGCACGCTAAATACCAATGGCTGTCAAGACAGTTTCCGCAGGTTCCAGGTACTCTCCTATTTATATCAGGGAGGGTACTCTGTGAGCTTCCTGCAGGAAACTCACACCACTCCAGAGGCTGAGGCCTCGTGGCAACTGGAGTGGAGAGGCAGGGTCTTCTTCAGCCACTTCACATCGGCGTCATGTGGAGTGGTGACCCTGTTCTCAGAGTCTTTTCAGCCAGAGCTGCTGCTTGTGAAAGCTGTTATCCCAGGCCGTCTAATCCACCTCCGGGTCCGAGAGCAGGGTAGCATCATTAACCTAGTTAATATATATGCCCCTGCTGGAGGGCTCGAGAGAGTGAGGTTCCTCGCCAGACTGTCCCAGTTTTTGGAGACGGTTGACGCAGATGAGTGTTTGGTACTCGGGGGTGATTTCAACTGCACCCTCGACGCTCTGGACCGGAATAGTCCAGAGCCGTACCCGCCTTCTGCGTCAGCCCTGCGGGAGATCATCGCCCGCTTCTCCCTGGAGGACATCTGGCGAGAGCAGAACCCAGGGGCATCAGACGGTTTCACCTACGTCAGGGTGAGAGCCAGGTCTGGTGTCCCACTCCCGGATCGACAGACTATATATATCTAGTCACTATATGTCACGAGTCGGTTCTTGTGCCATTAGGCTGGCTCCGTTCACAGACCACAACTGTGTGTCTGTGACAGTGGCGCTAACGCCAACAGCGCCACGAGCCGCCTATTGGCACTTCAACAATGCTTTGTTGAAGGACCAGGGGCTCGTGACATTGATCCGGGAGTTTTGGACGGACTGGAGGGGTTGCAAGGGGGACTTTGCCACGTTAAAACTGTGGTGGGACGTGGGCAAGGTTCATTTGCGACTTCTGTGTCAGGAATATACCAAGGGTGCGAGTGGGCAGCGCGAAGCTGAGTTGGAGTCACTCCGGGGGGAGGTACTCCATCTGGAGCAGAGGCTGTTCACTTGTAGGGACCAATCCCTGCAGAGCGAGTATGTAGAGAGGAAGGGTGTCCTCTGTGACCTGGAATGACACCAGGCCAAGGGGGCATACGTGCGCAGCCGCTTAGGTTTTCTCAAAGATCTAGACCGCGGCTCGCGCCTCTTCTACTCACTGGAGAAAAAGGGGGGTAACAGTAGGCACATCACCTGTCTTCTAGATGAAGACGGTGCCCCCCTTACAGATCCGGAGAGTATCCGGGATAGAGCCCGGAACTTTTATAAAGATCTTTACTCTCCGGATCCCATTTCTCCAGACGCCTGCAGGGTGCTATGGGAGGGGCTCCCCACAGTCAGTGAGGGTGTAAGAGAGCGGCTTGATATACCACTATCTTTTCAAGAGCTCTCTGAAGCCCTCCGTGCCATGTCCTGTGAAAAGTCTCCAGGACTGGACGGACTGACTGTAGAGTTTTTCCAATTTTTCTGGGAGACTCTGGGACCTGATTTCCATCTGGTCCTTGGGGAAGCCCTGGAGACCGGGGAGATGCCCCTGTCTTGTCGCAGGGCAGTACTTGCCCTGCTGCCCAAAAAGGGGGATCTCCGGCTTATTAAGAACTGGCGACCGGTCTCTCTGCTCAGCACGGACTACAAGATTGTAGCTAAAGCCATCTCGCTTAGACTTGGGTCTGTGCTGGCAGAATTGGTTCACCCTGACCAGTCCTATGCGATCCCGGGCCGGACTATCTTTGATAGTATCTTTCTGGTCCGGGATCTATTGCATTATTCTCGCAGGACTGGTCTGTCACTCGCCTTTCTCTCTTTAGATCAAGAGAAGGCGTTTGACAGGGTGGACCATGGTTACCTCATAGCCAC